>VSMD01091377.1:0-120261 GCA_008750895.1 Mirza zaza | reverse complement strand
ACCCGGCCTGTTAGTGATTTTCTAACCGCTTCTTCCTTGTTTTTGTTTGACTTTTATTTTGAAAATTTCAAAAACAGCACTGTGCTGTGCATGCGCTCCGCCTAGCATTCCGAGGTGAACGGCTTGCGTGGCTAAGGTGCAGCTGCAGTGGTCAAAGCCACGACGTCAACATGAGCCGTGGTGTCGACCTTGCACACGTGTGCTGAGTTGTCCTGGATGTCTCCCTCTTTCGTCCCCCAGTGTTCTCGCGAGGGCTGAAGAAGTCATCCCAGGAGCTGTATGGCCTCATCTGCTACGGCGAGCTGCGCAAGAAGATTGGGGGCTGTGAGTACGCTGCCCGTTGGGGCCCTGCTGTCCTTGTCACCATAGGTCCTTAGTGCCTAGGAATGCTTCTGTTTTCCTTCTTTTATCTTGAAAACTTGGTAACAGAAAAATTGAAGGATTTGATGACCACCACGCACCTGCACTTAGACTCGCCAGTCGCTCACATTCACCCCGCTGCTCACTCCCTCTCTGCACACATGCGCACACGTGCTCTCAGGCACACACATGTTCACTTACATGCGCTCTACCGTTTGACTGTAAGGTGTCAGCCCATGTCACCTGAGAGCATGGGCGTTTTCCTGCATAGCTGCTGTCCTGCCATCACACGAGGACAGTGAGCAGGGACAGGCACAGGAATCTGACCTGCCGCCTTCAGGTTTCCTAAAACCCCCCAAACCTCAGCCTGGACTCCTGTCCAGGGCTTGTGTGACCGTGGGTCTCTCCAAGTCTCTGTCCAGAAGCAGCCTGCACTGCTTGGTCTTTCATGATGCTGGCGTTTTGAGGATTCCAGGCCGTTGGCCCCTCACTTTGGATTTGCTCTGGTTGACTCCTCATGGTCAGGTTCCCTTTAGACGTTTTTTAGACCAGCGTTAGATCAGGGTGCTTTGGCCTTCCTGGGTGCCTCTTGGCCCTGCCTGTCTTCCCTATGTGACCCCAGATGGCACCTTACCATCCACAGGGTGTTGTAGGGGTACACACCACGGCTGCTTTGGAGGTTAAGTGAAATACCTGTGACCTATAGTGGCAAGCCTTCACCATCTCCAGGGTGGGTGGCAGACCGGGGAGGATGTGTCAGCCAGTCACCCTCCACCTGCTGCACTCTGGCCCTGCTGTCTCGTGTCTTGTCCTCGCTCCTGGTGGGCAGCGCTGAGAGCCAGGCTGGCGTTTGTCTGCAAGGCGCTGCCTTCCTGCCATGTCTGTCCCCTGCGCACCAGATGCTCGTCCTAACTGAAGGGACTAGAGGCCAGCGGGCAGTGCCCGTGCTCCCAGCCCCTCACCCACTCCTGCGTCTCCTGCCCACCTGCCCTGGTTGTTAGCCCTCTTCCGCCTCTGGAAGCATCTGCGTCCTGGGATCTCGTGCTACAGCTCTCTTAGCTTTCCTCTTCCAGGAAGAACAAGGACAACCCGGTCTTGACCACGTGTCCCTGCTCTCTGTTGCCTGGTCCTTCTGCATCACCACCCAGGTCACGGTTCCCTCCACGGACGCTTCATGGGTGTCTTTTCTTCAGCCCGCCTGTCAGTCCCCGCCAGGTGGTGGTCCTTTAGGGATTCCCTGGCCCCCGGCCCTGGGGCCTCTTCCCACGTGGCCTCCACACCTCTCGCTCTGCCCATTGCTGACACATCTGCGTCACAGGTCTTTGTCCTCGGCCTTTGTCCCTTCTTGCTTCTGGTTCTTGGTTCTTGTCCGGGTGGCCTTGCTCAGTCCTGCGGCTTCAGGTGCCACCTCTACGTGGAGGACTTGCATTGGCGCCTCTGCTCCCACGGTGACTGCCCACCTGACCCAGGACATCGTGGGTCTCAGCACCGTCCCTGCCCCCACGTCCTGGCCACTCTTGCTCATCTCAGCCTCAGCCCCACACAGAGGCAGCTGCTTGAAGCAGTGCCCCAGGGCTGCGCCATTGCCCCAAGTCCACCCTCCCCAGCCTCCCTTCCCTGGGCACCTCATGGGGGTGAGGCAGGGCTCTCAGCCCGCCTCCCTCTGACCTCTGCTTTCTCTGCTCCATCCTTCTCCCTCCTTGCCCTAAATAGCATCTATGCATGGCGGCACGTGGGGTTTTGCCCTGTTGTGGGCACAGTGCCGGGCATCTTTGACTTCACCTCAGTCTGGGACTCATCCCCTTGTCCGTTCCCTGCCTGGGACCTTGGGCAGCTTCTCTTTTCCTGGAGTGCCATGGGCCTCCCTGACCAAGGCCTCTGCATGCAGGTGTCGGGCCCGTCTTCCCAGCCACACCTCAGTCCCCTCCTAGGTGCCCCCTTGCCCAGCAATGGGGTCTTGCCCTGCCTAGTCGTGGTGGAATGCTGGCCAATCCTCTGGCCCCCTGCATGTCACCACACTCAAAGGCACACGCACACCTGCAGCTCACGCTCCAACCTGTCAGCCCTTTACCCCACTGGGGGTTTCTCCCCTCTGAACCCCTGACCACCGCTTGCCCTCACTGACCGCATGGTCACGTGCTGGGCTCCTTGGTGCCCTCGCTTCGGCTGTTGTGTGATTTCGTGTCTCTTTCGGGGAAGGTGCACTCAGACCTATTATGTCCCCAAGTGCCTGCATGTTGTGGCTTGCTCTGGCCCACGCAGAAATGTGCCCAGAGCTCTGTGGTCGGATGTGCTTTTTAGTGGCTTGTCCTGCCTGAGGTCTCTAGACAGATGTGAGTCCCATGTCAGCAAACTGAGCCTCTGCTCATACATGTGGCCTGTTGGCATTATCTTAGCTTTTGCACATGCTCGTGTCATCCCTAGTTAAAAGGGACCTGATGGAAGTAGGCGACGTGGTCAGCAAGTGACAGGGTGAGCTGGGGCGCAGGGCCGTACAGCGCCATCCATGCCTGGCTGGCTCCGAGGCTGGCTCTCTGGTCCTTGTCTGGTGCAGACGTCTGTCCAAAGACAGTTCCATGCTCATTGCCTCGCCTGGTGACCGGAGCCCAGAGGCTGGTGATGAGGGCTCTGGCCAGACTCGGCGGAAAGCAGCGCTGGGCTGGGCCTCGTCCCCGCTGAACGCACAAGTCCACGCCTTGGCCCTTCCCAGGGCTTTCGTACTCCAGCTGGTGTCGTTTCCCTTCGTGCTGGAAAACTCCTTTCTTCTTATCATGCAGTTGCGCCTGCTGTGAGTGCTATAAGTTGTTTATTTGACAAATCGTCTTCATTCTTGAGAGGGGCTTGTGCTGGGCATAGAGTTCCGACTGCAATGGGCTCTTCCTTACGCCCCTCCAGCTGTGCCTGCTGCCTCTCCTGTGCCGTGTCTGACAGGGCCAGTGGTCCCCTGTTCTGTCTGTGTGAGGCGTGTGCTCTCACTGCCGTGACGAGGTTGTCTTTGGCTTTTAGCCTGCTTGTGTGTGGGTTTTTCCCCCCAAAAGACATGCAGAAGAATTCAAAGAGTTTTACAGTGAGCACTCAAATGCCCCCCACCCTGCCTGCTTTCGTGCACACTCGAGCATAGTGTGTCCCTGAGGGCATCTCCTCCAGGAACGCAGAGTGTGTCAGGCCCATCGTCGAGCAGACCTCGGGGCCGGGGCTCAGGGTCAACACCAGGACGTGGTCAGGTACAGAGCCCAGCAGAAAAGTACACGCAGGGCACAGGATGGCACCCAAGGAAGCAGGGTGTCCAAAGCAGGCGGCTGGGGACGGAAGTTAAGAGTGGCCATGGGACTGGGGGGAGTTTGGGGAGGAGAGACGGGCCGACAGCCATGCAGTGTGCCTGCCTGGGCGAGCAGCCAGGTAGGACATGCCGGCACCTTCCAGGTGAGCGGTGGTACCGGGGCACTGGACTCGCTGCTGTGACTAGGGCAAGGGCTGCAGCTGTGCAGGGGTTTGATCCTGGAAGACCTTTGATATTTGGTGACAGGATTTGGAGTCTATGCTGAAGGCAGTAAAATGGGAATCTTTAATGGTTTTGCTCCTAACTACCTCATGGTCTCATTTGTTTATTTTCCCACTTGAAGGTATGGACGACAAGAATGCCACCAAGTTGAATGAGCTCATTCAGGTGGGGTAAGTTGCAGTTTTATTGTGAAATGTTACTTGTTCCTTTTGGATGCTTACATTTAACTTCTGAAGTGCAGGAGTTGAAATGTGTGTGGCTTTCTTCCCTTGCTCAGCGAGGACCCTTAGAATGAATGTAGTGTCATCTCGGTTATGTGTTCAGTCCCAGCAAAGGTGGTGGGCCCGGAGGACAGTGCTGTGCCGTCACCCTGGGGAGGGAGGGCAGTAGTTGTGGTCTTGGGACCGCCTTGGTCTCACTTTCTTGGGCTCTTTTTCCTCTACCTTTGTGCGTGTCTGAGTGCTGGTTGCCGTGTGTCTAGAAAGCCTCTCATCCGATAGCTTTTTTCTTGCCTCCTCCTGGGCTGCCCTGATGGTCTCCCTGCCTTCTTGGACATCAGCGCTCCTGTGCCTGCTCTGTCCCTCACACCCCGGCCCTCCCTGGGTTCACATACTCTCCCAAGTAGCCTTAAAAAGGTGAATGAGGGGAGTTTCCTAGAGCGGGCCTGGACTAGTCCGAGGCACCAGGAAGAGGGCTTCAGCCGTGCCTGGCGGTTGCTGTGGCTCGTCCCCTGCGTGGGTACCCTCCCAGCCCACCTGCCTTCCACCCACACGTGGGGCCCTGGCGCCTTACCTGTTATTGTCCCTCAGAGAGGTGCAGAGACACCTGAGGAAAGGTTTGAAACAGCGAGGTGACAATAAGGTACTGTGACAGTCTGGCGGAAAGTTTTCTGTCTGTAGAGAGAGAGGAGGCAGGAAGACTGCAGAGTTGTGTGTTCATTGTTTCTAGAAATAGCTGAGTGCCTCTGTATGCCTGGCAGAAGAACGGGTGCTGGGACGCAGTGGTGACAGAGCTGTGGCATGGCAGCTGATGTGGGTCCATTGCGCAGGCCTTCTCCGTGTGCGTGTGCGTGTGCGTGTGGTGTGTGTGTGTGTGTGTGTGTGTGTGTGTGTGTGTGGACACTTAACCTGGTATGATGTTGTGATGAAGTTGCTGGGGTGCAGATACTGCAGGTGACAGGAGGGAGCCGGCCTTACCTGTACAGGAAAGGCTTTTCCAAAGTGATATATTTATGGCATTTAGGCCAAGGTCTTGTCTATTTTTGTTTGTTTGTTTGTTTTGTTTTACAGACAGTCTTGCTCTGTTGCCCAGGTTGGAGTGCAGTGGCACGATCACAGCTCACTGCAGCCTCCAGCTCCTGGGCTCTAGCGATCCTCCTGCCTCAGCCTCCCAAAGTGCTAGGACTACAGATGTCTGCCACTATGCCTGGCTAATTTTTCTCTTTTTGTTGTACAATTCTATGAGTTTGATTTTCTTAGAACAGACTTTATTTTTTAGAGCAGTTTTAGGGTTACAGGAAACTATATAGAGAGTGCAGAGTTCCTGTCTGCCCTCCCTCCCCACGTCCTCCCTGTTGTTAACATCTTGCATTAGTTGGTCCATTTGTCCACAAACCCCTACTGAGCGTCATCGTCACCTAAAGCGTGCAGTTGACGTGAGGACTCACCCTTGGCACTGTACAGTCTGTAGGTTTTAACCAATGTGCACTGTCCCGTGTCCACTGTGACAGCGTCACACGGAGTGGTTTCACTGCACTGAAAGTCCCATGCGGTCCTGCCCCCACCCCAACACCCACTGGTCTTCTCACCATCTGCTTTGCCCTCCCCAGAATGTCTCATTTAGTTGGAACCATCAGGGGTAGCCTGTGTAGACTGACCTCTTCCTTGTGCAGTTCTGTGCATTTTAACAAACTCACTGGTGTGCAGCTGCCCGCAGTCAGGACACAGGGCATTCCAGCACCTCCTAAAAATCCCTCATGGTGCCTTTGCCGTGGTCCCCTCCCCGCAACCACTGAGCCGCTCCCCGTTCCCTGCAATTCAGCTTTTTCCAGAAAGCCACCCACATGGCATCACAGCTGTGGCCCTCTGAGGTTGGCTTCTGCCCTCCAGCAGTACTCAGCGAGGTTCCTCGTGGATCTGCAGCTCCTCCTTCCTGCTGACGCTGCTGTGCACCAGCATCCCACAGGCTGCTCGCCTGTCCTCCGTGGAGCGGCGCCAGCTTACTGGCAGTTTCCTAAAGTTTGTGAATAAGCATCCAGGTCTCGCCACCACGTTTCCGTGTTTCACCTGGGCCAGTCCCCTTGAGGAGGAGGTGGGAGTGCGTGTGTAACTTGGCGATGAATCGCTGACTGTTTCCCAGTGTGAGAAGTTAGTTGCTCCCCACGCTCCCCAGCGCCTGGTGTTTCCAGTTTACTTGGAGCATCCTCATGGGCGTGAAGTGGCATCTCAGGATGGTTTGAATACATTTCCCTGGTGACCAGCAGCGCCGTGTGTCCTTCTTGGTCTGATTTGCCATCTGTATGTCTGGGTGCTTGTTCAGATCTTACCCATTTTCTAGTTACTGAGTTCAGAGAGTGCTTTGTGTATTCTGATGGCAAGTCTGGCGTTGGAAACGTGGCACCCACACATTTCTCCCAGGCCGTGGCCTGCCTAAATTCACTGAGTGTCTCACAGAGCAAAGGTCCTAGCTTTGATGAAGTCTGACCTGTCGTCATTTCCCTCTGTGGTTTGTGCTTTCATTGTGGTATCCAAGACCTCTTTGCCTAAGCCAAGGTCAGAGACGTTCTTTTGTGTTTTCTTTAGAAGTTTTATAGTTTTACGTTTGAATCCACGATCCACTTTGAGTTACGTTTTGTGTATGACGTGAAGTTTGGGCCAGAGTTCGTTTTCTTGCCTCTGGCTGTCGGGCTCTGCGGCACCGCTGTGGGAATGGGCTGTCCGCTCTCCGCCAGGCTGCTCTGACTCATGTGCCAGAGATCAGCTGTGACAGTGCTGTGTGCGTCTGTTTCTGGACCTTTTATTTTACTCCATCAGTTTATGTGTCCTTCCTTTTGCCAACAGACATTCTTTTTAAAAAACAAACAAAAAATCTGTAGAGGTGAAACAGAGATGGGGAAAAATTAGTTGGTGGATGTGGAAGACTGTTCCTTGGTTTCAGACCAAAGGTGACTGGAGTATTTAACTAGCTATTGTCCATATTCCTCATGTAGACCCCGTTCAATTAACTGTGAATCTCTCAGTTACAGAATTATAAAATTAAATTAAGGAGTAAATGAATTGGGAAAAGGTCTAAACTAAAATTGAATCTTATTACATTATTCCTAGACCCAGAGGCATAGAAATTTAGCACGTGCTTATTAGATTTATCAAGTGGCTGTGCAGAGAAGGAAACATATCAGAAGGGAAAGCTGGAGCCCAGACACGTAGAGGATTACTCTGTTATCTGTGTGCTAAATCCGTGGAGGGGTTCACATGGAGCCCTGCATGTGTCGGTGTATTCAGTTAGAGATCAAACTGCTGCTTCCACAGATACGAGCTCTTAAACCTGGCACCCTGAGGAAGGCCTGGCCTGTCTTCCAGCTCCCGGGCTGCTGTGAGGGGGTTAGGTGCGGACCATGTCCTGGGACCAGGGCCCAGCCTGGGCATCCTGCCTGTGAGCCTGAGCGTGTCTCCTTACCGCATATGCTGCCCGGCTCCAAGCTGGTCGTAGAACTTGCATTAGGGAGAGGAGGATTGTGATCTGAGAATGGTTACTGAGTAATGAAAAAGGGGGCACTCGTTTTCATTGAAGAAAAAAAAAAAAGGAAGTCACAAAATAGCAGTTTAACGGAAGATGTGATTATTGTAAACACAGGTGCCACAAGACAGCTCCACCGGCTGTTGAAACCCTGCCCACTGCTGATATTTGTCTGGGGCAGATGGAACAGAAAGCGAGGAGCAGAAAAATCCATGTGTTTGCAGAGCACTTCCTGGGAGAGATGGTTTAGGAATCGACCCCATGGTTAATCGCCAGCCTTCCGAATGTCCCTCCTGGTCCCTTCCCCTGCAGCCCCTGTGCCAGTGTCATTAATAAAGCTGCGTGGCAGGTGCCTGTAATCCTAGCTACTCAGGAGGCTGGGCTGGGGGGATCCCTTGAGCCCAGGAGTTTGAGACCAGTGTGGGCAACAGAGCAAGACCTTGTCTCAAAAAAAAAAAACAAAAACAAAACCCCAGAAACTGTCAAGGTGCCACTTGTTACCTGTATGTTACACCTGGGTTCAGGTGGTTGTGAATAGATGGGTGAAGGGATGAGTTAACCGACGGAGGGGCGGAGAGATGAGTGAATGGATGGATGGAGGTATGAGTGGACAGAGGGAGAGGTGGAGGGATGAGTGGACTCGTAGCTGCCGTGGCATGAGGAATCATTGAGCTTTCTGTATGGAGTGACTACCCAGCTGCTACTGTTGTCCCCACACCCCCCTAGGACCTCTCTGTTCGAATAACCTTATAAATACTTGCTTAAAGGCCGGGCGCGGTGGCTCAAGCCTGTAATCCTAGCTCTCTGGGAGGCCGAGGTGGGCGGATCGTTTGAGCTCAGGAGTTCGAGACCAGCCTGAGCAAGAGCGAGACCCCATCTCTACTATAAACAGAAAGAAATTAATTGGCCAACTAATATATATAGAAAAAATTAGCCGGGCATAGTGGCGCATGCCTGTAGTCCCAGCTACTCGGGAGGCTGAGGCAGCAGGATTGCTTGAGCCCAGGAGTTTGAGGTTGCTGTGAGCTAGGCTGATGCCACGGCACTCACTCTAGCCTGGGCAATAAAGTGAGACTCTGTCTCAAAAAAAAAAAAAAAAAAAAAAATACTTGCTTAAAGCCTTAAAGATTGTGGGGTGATGGCAAAATCCACGGTGTAGGCTATTGAGACTTTAAAATGCTGGAATTAGAGTCATTTACCTTTTGGGGAACAGGAGATCACAGCTTTGTTTCCTGAGAAGTGGAGGTCGGGGTGACACCCTTTCTCCTATCTGGAATTCTCTCCGTGTCAGATGTGCGGGAGTCAAAACGAGAGAGATGCTACCTCCTGTGCAGGATTCCTTTTGAAACCTTGTATTAGATTAACATTTCTAAAAATTTTTCAAGTAATATAAAATTATATTCTTATAAAATTTTCAAATAATCGATATATAAAATATAAGACCCTCCCAAACACTCCATGGTACTCCCCTTGCCAAAAATACCCACTTGTAATAATTTTATGTGTGTCCTTCTAAATTTTTTTCTTAGGGAATTTGTGTACATAAATGTGAAGATTCAAATTTAGAAATTGAATAGCAAGTATTGAAGCAGCTCTCTTATCTGACGTGATCACGAATGGGAGTTGGTCAGTTAAAAGAGTTGATTAAAGCAGAAAGTTACAAAAACAGCATGCACAACCCTGAGTGTTTTGTAAAACATACAAACCTGAGTCATTCACCAGCCATTGGATGGGGTGCCAAAGCCTTTTCTTTGACGGGAGCCTATTCTTCGGAACTGCAGGTTGGTTGGTTTTTTAATTAAAAAAAAAAAAAATTTTTTTTTTTGAGACAGAGTTTTGCTCTGCCACCCTGGATAGAGTGCAGTGGTATCATCACAGCTCACTGCAACCTCAAACTCCTGGGATAAAGTGATCCTCCTGTCTCATCAGCCTCCCGAATAGCTGGGACTAGAGGTGCCACCACCACACCCAGCTACTTTTTCTATTTATCGTAGAGACGGGGTCTCACTCTTGCTCAGGCTGGTCTTGAGGTCCTGGCCTCAACTGACCCTCCCATCTCGGCCTCCCAGAGGGCTAGGATTACAGGTGGGAGCCACCATGCCCGGCCGCCAGGTTTTTTTTCTCTGAGATTGGAAACTCCAGCCAAGATGCATCATTTACAATAGTTTTAAAGTCAAGCAAGGCTATCAGGGCCCAGAATGAGACCTCAGAGTTTGTCCAGGTCCCCCGTCTTTAATGTATTTTTCTCGCCCACACTATTTTTAAAACAGCCTTCCTTTAGTGAGTATTTCAAAAGTATTCCAACTATATTTTTTAGAAGGAACTATTCTTTTTGGTTTTATACTCATTTTATTAGTTATAAGGTAATTCTTTAAATAACTCCAACCCATCTGCGGTTGTGTTCTGGGCCTGCCCGTAGGTCGCTGCGGGGAGCATTTGGTGACCCCTGACCTCCAGCTACCAGCGCCCCTGGGTCCTGCCAGTGAGGTTTACAGGGATTGGGGGCGATGCTGATGTGTCAGGTAGTCATGTAGAGGTGGATACAGAGGTCACAGGGAGGTCATGTAGAGCTAGATTGAGAGCCTCTGCTTAGAGGGGCTGAAGAGGGAAGAGCTCGCAGACTTGGAGCAGGCAGAGGGAGGGGTGGCCGTCGGAGGGGCCTTCAGAGCGGTGGCCCTTCCGGGGCATGGATTGCAGCAGGATGGATTGCGGCTCATGTCTGCCAGTCACTGAGTGGGAGGGCACAGCGTGTTCCCTGTAAACAACAGCAGCCGTCCCCTTGGGGGTGTTAGCTGTGGTCAGGAGAGCAGCAGGATGTCCAGGGTCACCACATCATGTCTGTCACCGCGTCTACCTGCTATTCTGGAAGCCCCACGCGGCGCTAGGGAGGCGCTGGCGGGTGGGCTGGGTGCGTGGCCAGGCCCCCTCCCTGCTCTGGCTCAGCGCCTCTTGGACACACTGGCCCTTCCTTCCTTCTATTCATTTGGAGCCTCAGTGTTCCTTTAAAACTCTTTCCCCAGGGCCACCACTGTACGTTACAAAGGGAGGAACCTGCGGATCAAAGCACCCATGTGCCGGGCCCTGAAGAAGCTCTGCGATCCAGATGGTACGTGGACAGGGGACGTGGATCAGACACGGTGCCCAATTGTCCCCTTTAATGACAGGCTGGCTGAGCTACAGCTGTCTCTGCTGTTCTTTGTGTCTGACCCTGCTTAATCCCAGTCCTGTGAACGGGCTGCTCTTGAATTTGAAACTCTCCTTGTCAGAGCTGTGCGTCCTCGCAGCACGTCCAGTTTAGCTCAGGAGTTGAACAGTTGGACAGAGCAGCCAGCTGTTGTCAGGATCGAGGCTCTCGTGGCCTCTCTGGCCTGGCCCATGGCTCTGCCTGTGCAAATGTGCGAGTAGCCGCGTCGGAGTTTCTTCCTGTGGGGCTTTCTCTGCCGTCCTTGCCTCCCTCTGCAAGGCAGTCTGTCCACAGCTCTCTCAGCCCACTGGTTTTCTGGCAGAGTACTTTGCCTTCTGCCTCGAGGTTGGTCTGCTGGAGAGTTTCATGGTCCCCCTGTCGCAGGCTTGAGTGACGAAGAGGACCAGAAGCCAGTGCGCCTGCCCTTGAAGGTCCCTGTAGAGCTGCAGCCACGTAACAACCACGCCTGGGCCCGTGTGCAGAGCCTTGCCCAGAACCCACGCCTCAGGTAACATGGTCTTCAGCACTCTGACGGCACATGGGTACGGATGTGGGGTGACTCGGGAGCACTGAGCTGCAGGTCCACGCCTGGGTGGGGTCTCAGGCCGTGTGTGAGCCCAGAGCACGGGTGAGAAGGCAAGTGGCTGCAGCCTCCCTCTTGTCGCCCCTCAAGCCCTCACTGTCCTCCCCCACCGGCTCCCTGGAGGTTTGTGTCTGCTTCCTGCACAGGGCACCCACCTGGGAACGGGCCTTTTCCACTTGTATGTTTTTTTAACTTTAGGTAAAATTCACATAACGGGTGGAGTGTTAGCCATTTTGCAGTTTGTTGTTCAGTGACGTTTAGTACATTCACAGTGCAGTGCAGCCACCTCCTCTGTCTAGTTCTAGAATGTTTTTGTTGCCCCCAAAAGAGACCCCATGCCATTAGCAGTCAGCCCTCAGTTCTCACCCTCCCCCAGCCCCTGGCAACCCCAGCAACCCCAGTCTACTTCCTGTCTCATGCGTTTGCCTATTCTGGACACTGCGTAGGATGCAGTTGCGCACAGAGCCTTCTGCGACTGCTGCTCTCACTGAGCGTGGGAGTTTTGTGTCCACATCGTAGTACGTGTCAGTGCTTTATTTCTTTTATTTTCTCGGGATGGAGTAAGGCTGTCCAGACCCACCCTTCCTGAGCCCAAGAGGAGCTCACAGCATCAGGTGGCCGGTTGTCCCCTGTGTCCTGGGCAAGACTGTGTGCTGGTGCGGGGTGCACATATCTCCGTCACTCTGCGGTTCTGTGTGAATCCACAGTGCTCTACTGAAAGGGCTAATTTTTAGGAAAAGGAGCCGAGGGCCCAGCAAATGCCCCTCCCTGGTGCCCCCCTTCCAAGGCTGGTTTCTGTTTTCGGTGCTTTAAGCCGAAGGTGTCCCTGTTGTCCCAGTGTCCCTCGCCTCACTTGCGGTCTCTCCAGGATGATCGTGGAGCTGCACCGGAAGGTCTCCAGCCTTATTGAGTTCTTGAAGCAGAAGTGGGCGCTCCAGGAAGTGCGAATTGTATCTTTTTCCAGCCAAAGTAAATCCTCCAAATCCCGCACCATGTGCTGCTTGGGAATGGGTCTTGCTTCCTAGTACCTGCCATCATGGGGGGGCCCATGGGGCATAGTGGCTATGCCATGTTGTGGTGTGCCACTGTGACCTTTGTCTGCTGGGTTTGGGTGTTGAGCCCCTCTCTGACCTGCGGTGTTAGGACGTGGCCACAGCCAGCCCTCCCCAATGTCACTGGCTTGCTGTCTGGCCCGTGGGGGTGGCTGAAGTATTCTTGCGAGTAGGTTAAGCACAATGACCACGGGACAGCCCAGCCTTCTCCATGTCCTTGGCTGGCTCCTACGATGTGTAACAGGTATGAATTTCCTAAAGATGCCAAGTGTCTGGGTCAGCATTTTTGGTAGTGGCATAAGGAAAGCCTGGTAGGGTCAGGGGGCGTGATCTGAGCTCCCGTGGTGCCAAGGTGGCGTGTGGTTGTGGTCTAGCCATGTGCCTGGGAAGCAGCACGGCCTTGGTGCCAGCCCGTGTGGTACCTTCCTTGACCGTGTGCTCAGCGGAAGACACTCGAGGAGCGGCAGCTGCAGGACTCGTGCGCTGCGCCCACACAGGAGAAGGTGACGCTGCACCTGTTCCCCGGCGAGAACTGCACGCTGACTCCGCTGCCTGGCGTGGCCCGAGTGGTGCACTCCAAGGCCTTTTGCACAGTGCACTGGCAGGAGGGCGGCCGCTGCAAGCAGAGTGCCAAGGACGTCCACTCGCTGCCCCCAGCCCAGATCCTGGGCATCCAGAGCGGGCAGGGCACGGCCCGGGGCCATGTGAAGTGCCCAAGGGGTGGCGCCGACAGCAAGGGTGGGGGGCGGCCCCCTCCCACCACTGACATGTCTCAGAGCTCTGGAGAGAGTTCCCCTGAAAGCACCCCTGGGGAGGGGCCCACCCCGAGCCTGAGCATCCCCGACGCTCCAGACAGGCCTCCCCCTGGGCACCAGGACACTGGGCCGCATCTCGAGAAGACCCCTGCAGTGGCTCCTGCAGAGGGTGGGGACGGCCCTACCCGAGAGCTGGGGGCCCAGGAGCCAGGGGCCTTGCCATGTGCCTGCAGCCAGCTCCCAGACCTGGAGGACGAGCTCTCCATCCTAGACCCCTTACCCCGCTACCTGAAGTCCTGTCAGGACCTCATTGTCCCCGAGCAGTGCCGCTGCGCGGACACACGGCTGGGGGACGTGCACCCTTCTCCTGGCCGGGCTGTCTCCCCAGAGGCTCCTGCCCCTGGCAGCAGGGAGACTGCCGACCTCGCCCCAGCTGGCCCCGGGCTCCCGCCAGATGTTTGCACTAAAGACTTGGCAGACGCACCTGCGGAGGAGCCCCAGGAGAAGGGGAGCACCGCAGAGCCTCCACCGCCTCAGGGACAGCCTGCCGCCAGGCCCCCGAAGGAGGTCCCCGCCAGCCGGCTGGCCCAGCAGCTCCGAGAGGAGGGCTGGAACCTGCAGACCTCCGAAAGCCTTACGCTGGCCGAAGTCTACCTCATGATGGGCAAGCCAAGCAAGCTGCAGCTGGAGTACGACTGGCTGGCTGCGCTCGGTCCCGGGCAGGCCCCCGGTGGGCAGGGGCAGGACCAGGGCGCCCGGCCCGTCTCTCCACCCACCACGCTCCACAAGCAGCGCCTTCTCCGTTGCCTACTAAAGCTCATCTCCACCGAGGTCAACCCGAAGCTGGTGAGTGGGTCGGGCTGTCAAAAGCTACAGTAGCTGGGCTTTTACAGAGTCAGGGCTGGTTTTGAGAAGTCTTCTCGAGGGCTAGAGGCCGAGGCCTGCAGCCCTTCGGAGAGGTCCTGGCGACTGCAGCAGTGTTCCAGCTCCCGGCGTCGTGGGGCAGTGCGGGCTCCGTCACATCAAGGTTTGGGTGTGAGTGCATGTCGGGCTGCAGGCTGCAGCCGCACAGATACCAGCCCCGTCAGACGTTATCTTACGTGCAGAGAAAGGCAAGGACCTGGGTCATTTATCTTTTAAGCCAGCGGTCCCCAACCTTTTTGGCACCAAGGACCTGCTTCATGGAAGACAGTTTTTCCACGGACCGAGGTGGGGCGTGGTTGGGGATGAAGCAGGCGCATTGCACTTACCATGCAGTCAGACCTCTCTGCTGACAATAGTCCGTATTTGCAGCCGCTCCCCAGCGCTAGTATCACCGCCTCAGCTCCACCTCGGATCGTCGGGCAGTAGAGTCTCATAAGAAGCTGCAACCCCGATCCTTCCATGTGCGGTTTACAGTAGGGTTGGTGCTTCTCTGAGAATCTAGTGCTGCCGCTGATCTGACAGGAGATGGGGCTCAGGCAGTGATGCAAGCTCTGGGGAGCGGCTGTAAACACAGACGAAGCTTCGCTTACTCGCCTGCCGCTCACCTCTTTCCATGCAGCCCGGTTCCTTACAGGCCATAGACCGGTTCTCAGTCTGGGGTTTGGGGACGGCAGTTTTAAGGAATACAGTGACTTGGGCAGATGGCAGGATGTGGGACAGAGGGCTGTGTCCTGTTTTGTCTTCAAGGCTTCTTTTCTGCGAGCCACACGTCATCACAGAGTCCGGTCTTATGAAACTATGCTGGCGAGCAGAAATGAGCAGACGTGTTTTCCAAGACCACTTTGTCCTCCTGGCCTCCTCAGGGGAAGCCAGGCCCAGTCTGGAGGGCCGTCAGCTGGTGGCGAGGCCTGCTAGCAGTGTGTGGTCCAGAGAGGAGAGACACGGTTCCGTAGCAGGGGCCCGGGCCCACAGTACCTCAGGGAAGGGGAGAGGCAGGGGCCTGAGTCCTGTCCTGTGCTCTCTCAGACGGACTGTCCCCGCTGTGTTGTACAGTGTGTGACGAGGTCAGGGCTGAGCGTGGGGGCTGCTGGCAGGCCGAGGTGGAGGAGCGGAGCTGGGGAAGGGCTGGGGACAGGGTGGTCCCTGCAGTGTGTGGGCGCCTCTGAGGGTGGCTGTTGAGGGCTGGGGTCCTCTGGAGGCTCCTTGTTTCGGGTGGTCCTGGAGCCTAGGCAGAGGTCCTACCACAGGGAGGCCGTTAGTGGAGCCCACAAATGGGGTGCAGAAGGCGCCGCTGATGGGACTAACCCCATCCCGCACCCCTCAAGTCTGAATAGGATCCCCTGGGTCCGAGAGCAAGGTCCTGGAGCCCGAGAGAGTAGCGTGTTGTTTTGTCGGCGAGATGCTGGAGGAGCCGCAGGTGGGGGGAGGCGTGAGCGCCAGGCCCTCCAAGGACCAGGCCAGGGGTTTTGCGACTAGACTGTGTGTGAAGTCCGCATGCCTGTGTACTCGTAAGCCTCAAACCTGCTGTCCCGTGCCTGGTGTCGGTCACCGTTCCTGCCTCCGTGCCCCTGGGTGGTGCTCACAGGGAGAGGGTCTTGGTCACCACGTGGCGAGAAGGAGCTGGAGATGGGGCTCGTGGGGGTGGTGGTGACTGGGCCCAGCACTCAGGTGGCCCTCAGGCCAGGCTGGACAGGGAAGGTGGCCTCAGGAGGAGCAGCGGGGAGGGGACTCTTGGGCCAGCCCAGCTGTAGGACGATTGGGGTGAAGGAGCGGAGACCCACAGGCAATGGATTTAAGGACTTTCAGGTTTGGATCTTGGACAGTCACAGGAGGGGACTGAGGAGAGACGAGTGTATCCAGGTGTCCTGGGAAGGAGGCACAGCGGGCATCCCAGCCTGGGCCTCAGTAGCACAAGGTGCAGGGCAGGGTGGATATGTGGAGGGTCGTAACTGGGCCCTCCAAGTGCAGCGTCCCTGACAGGGTCCCCAGCCAGTAGCTCCCATCACCTGAGCACTTACTAGGAATGCAGATTCGGGGGTAGGTCCAGCTGTCTGTAGAGACCAGGCCCAGGTGGCTGGTCCGGCTCAGGTGTGGGAACCACTGCCTAGAGACCTGGCAAGGCTGGAAACCTGGAATCGGAGGCAGACCGCCTGTGTTCTCCTTCTGCCGATCCTCACCCGTGGAGCCGTGACAGGCAGGTGCCCCAGCAGGCTGAGCCTCAGAGGTCAGGAGACGCTAGAGGCCAGCGGAGCTGCTCAGGCAGGGGTGGTATCAGTGAAACAGGAAAGGACTTGAGGCTGGTGGGGCCATGGGGTCTATGGAATGGCCGGGGGCTGGAGGTGCCGAGCAAGCAGAGTCCTTGAGGCTGTGCCAAAGCGCAGGCTGCATCATTCACAGGTGAGGTCATGCCTGGTGGGACCTTGGGAGTGGGCACCAGGAGTGCGCGGGAGGAGCGCCGAGAGGCTGGGGCCTTGGCCAGGTTTCCCAGGGTGCTGGGGCATCTCTGTGGTGAGCCAGGCGGGCCCAGGATGCAGCAGCAGCCGCCTCTGCAGGGCCTGGAGCTGGACCTGGGCAGCGAGCCTGCGGGCTGGGGCTTTGGCTGCGCAGAGGCCTGTGCTGCCACTGGGTTTGGTTCTGGAAAGTGAGTCTGTGTTTCTTTCCTCTGACCCGCGAGCGGGAGAGGTTGCGCGGTTCTTTCAGGCTGGCTTTTTAATGCAGCTTCGTCACTTGCCATCTGGCAGGCCTGCCCCTGCAGCCCTGCTCAGAGTGGACGTAGGCCAGGCGCGTGTGGGCAGTGTAGACAGCGTAGACATGGAAGGGTGCTCGGGATGGGGCGGTTCTCGTTGTTTCCCTGACCAGAGAGCTTTAGAACTGGTGAGCCGCTGAGTGACTCTGGGGGATGCCACGGTCGGTGCCTCTGTCCTGACCTCTGCCATCACGCAAGCGCCTCCCAAGTCCTTCCTGACCTCCAGGGTGTCCTCGTGCTCTTGTTCCTGGGCGCTCGTTCCACAGCGGTTTTTCCTGTGCCGAGTTTGGACATTGTTTGGCCCATTTCTGCCCCAGGCTCCGGAAGCAAATGCCATGTTCACGGCCTCGGCGAGGCCCTCGCAGGAGGAGCAGTCCGCGACACCCCCAGGGAAGGTGGTGACCATCAGCAACCGCAGTCCCCGGTGTCCCCGGAACCAGGCCGCCCTCCGCAGCAGCAAGACCTTCCTGCCCAGCTCTGCTCCTTGCTCCTCAGGTGAGGCTCGGGCGATTGCGCTCCCCACCCCCATGCCTGGAGTACCCTGGAGGCGCCATCCGTGGTCCTGGGTGGGCTTGGGGACTGAGATGCAGGTGTGCCTGGGACCTGGCCATGCCGTCCAGTCTGCCACCTGAGAAGGCCAGTCGTTTCTAAACCTACAGCAACTGTTTTCTTTGTATCTAAAATATTAGACTAAAGAAGGCTTTAGTTAGGGATGTGCCAGCAGTCCTGGAGAGTCCTAGAAAAAAGATGGAATGAGCCGCTGTCCACAGTGTGCTATGTCCTAGGTGTACGCAGGAACTAATCCCAATGCAAGGTTTATAAGTTGTGTTACTGGAGACATGAAACCCAAAGGTTGACATAGCCTGTTTCCCAGGGTGTCAGTTTTACTTGCCTTTAACCCGTATTAAAACAGGCTATCGTAGCCAGAATGGTGAATTTTAAAGGTAGAATAAGCAACTTGAACACTTTCTGTGGCTGTACCCGTGTCCCTCTCCTGGGCACAGAGAAGGTGGTGCCACTGGGGTTGGGCACGGGCCGTCCTGATTCCTCACTCTTCCCAAGACCAGTCTGTGAGACGTTGTGACTGTGCAGGCGGGGACCATTGGGGGCTGAGCACTGGGTGCTCCTTCTGTCCTGTGCCCTGGAACGCCACCTCCACGGTTTGGCACGGAGGGTGTTGTCTCGGCGGCATTGCTGGCGTAGGTGCTGTGACTGCAGCGTCGACCCAGGTCTGTGCCCGGCACCTGCGTCGTGCGAGCAGCAGCCCTGCCTCTGCTGAGTCGGCCTCCCAGAGCCGGGCGAAGTGCTGGCCCGGCCAGGTACTGAAACACACACAGCTGTCTGGCCAGACGCACGCAGTGTCCTGGTGTGTTGACGGCTCCCTGAGGTTATTTTCCTCTCGGAGAACGTCACCGGCTTCCGGGTTTTCTCTGAGTAATGTTATGGGTGACCTGCCGTGAGATGCCGGAGGACTCCATTTCCCGGGGTCCATCCTGGTGGCCTGGGAGGAAATTGAGGCTGCTGTTGCGTTAGCTCTCGTCCTCCTGAAGTTCTTTTCTTCTTGTTTCTTCTTCCCCTTCCTCCGGTTTCTTCCTGGCAGTCAAGTGAGGACACGGTGCCAGTAGGCTTGAGTCCTGGTAGACACAGCAGAGACACATGCTTACTGCTAGTGGCCATTGGCTGGGTTGTGTGGGCTTTTCCCGCCTTCCATTCTGGTTTTTAAACTTCTTAATTCTGTGTACTCTTTAATTTCCTCTTTCTGAATTGAGCAAAGAACCTGTAATTCTAGAAATCCACGATAGCGTGTGGAAGACCTGGCCCATGGGCTGAGTCAGTTTAATCCACAAATCTGCAAAGAATAAAGAGGACCTGGGCGCAGTGGCTCACACCTGTAATCCTAGCGCTCTGGGAGGCCAAGGTGGAAGGATTGCTTGAAGCCAGGAGTTCAAGACCAGCCTGAGCAAGAGCGAGACCCCGTCTCTACTAAAAATAGAAAAATTGGCCAGGCGTAGTGGCACCTGTAGTTCCAGCTACTCAGGAGGCTCTGGGCGCTTGAGCCCAGGAGTTTGAGGTTGCTGTGAGTTAGGCTGATGCCACAGCACTCTGGCCCGGGCAACAGAGTGAGACTCTGTCTCAGAAAAGAAAGAACAGAGAGGGGTGGTTCCCACTATGAATTTTGATGGTGGTGAAAACAGCAGATTGAGTCCCACAACACTAGTTCTGAGGTAAATATTTTCTGTTCTTTCATCTCCAGGTTTTTTTTCTAAAAACTAGAGATTTAGACAAGGTTTAGCAAACCACAGTCTGTAGCCCGAATCCGGCCTGCTGCTGCTGTTTCAGGTGAGGCCTCGCTGGCGCAGAGCCGCGCTCGCCTATTTGCGTGTAGTCAGTAGCTGTGCGTGCTGCAGACAGGGCTGCCCGGGGATGGGTGCCCTCAAAGCTGACGCAGGGTGTCTGGCCCTTTGCCGGGAAAGTTTGCTGGTTTCTGGTCTGCAGTAGGTGATCTTGAAGGCTCTTCTAGCTCTGGAAACTCTTTTTAAAGATTTCATTCATTCATTTAGGCAGTAGAGACGGGGCCTCACTATGGTGCCCAGGCTGGTCTCAAACTCCTAGGATTACAGGCGTTCGCCACTGCGCCTGGCCCCTGAAAAGTCCTCGTACTCTCTGCCCCTCCCTGGACACTGAACGGAGCGGTGAAGTGCTTTTGTCCTATCCAGGAGACCTGTGATCTGCTCAAAATGGAAATGAGAATCTCAGTGAGAATGATGGAAAGTCAGCCTTCTCACAGGACTGAGATACACCAAATTCCTTTCAAGGCAACTGAACAGGTTGCCAAGAGAATTCCTTTCGGATTTTCCTCCTAGTAGGACTGCACTCCTCTGGAGATGTTGCTAGGTGAGTTGATTCTCCCTTCTCCTTTTCCAGGTTTGGGAAACCCTCCAAGACCCCTCTTGGTGGCTGGTTCCTCTAGCACAGGAAGCAGTGACTCAGATGGTGGCCTTTTTGCTGTCCCAACAACTTTGCCACCCAACAGCCGACATGGGAAGCTCTTCTCTCCCAGTAAAGAAGCAGAGTTGACATTCCGTCAGCATCTGAACTCCATCAGCGTAAGTGCAGGCCGCGCTGCCCTGCGTGCCAGGCGCCCCCCAACCCCCCGTCTGTGGAAAACGTACCTTCAGGAGCCGGGTCCTGTTTCCTTTACAGATGCAGTCGGATTTCTTTTTGCCAAAGCCCAGGAAATTGCGGAACCGGCACCTGCGGAAGCCACTGGTGGTCCAGGTCAGGGAACCTCGTTCAAGTCTGCATGTGCCCGGCCTTGCAGCTGGGCCTCCTGGCCCTCCCCACAGGCCAGGCCGACAGGTCACACTGGGTTTCTTCTGTATCTCAGTTTTCATGGTGTAAAATGGGGAAATCCCGGCGCCTCCTTTCCTCTTCGTGAATAGGGTAAATACAGGCAGCAGCGAATTTAACAGAACCTGAACATAAGGATGACCTCTGAACAACGTTGAAAACTACTTGCAAAAAAGACATAGTTCTGGGATTCATGTCCCAATAGTGTCTCAGATTGGGATGTGTTCAAGGATTGTCAGAACATCTATTTGTAAATATTTAGTCAGTGGAAGCAGCTGGCCAGAGGCCTGACCTCTCAGGAGCCTGTGATGATGAACCTGGGAGGACCCAGGGAAGTAGAGGCACGTGAAAAAGAGGACATTGTCATTTGAGGTATAAGATAAGGGAAGTGAGGCTGGAAGTCTGAAATAACTACGGCCTTAGAAATTCATGAATGTGTACCTTTTTGGATTAACGTTTTTCGTAGGTTCTTAGAAATCTTTTTTCTCTTGAGATTAGCATACTTAGAAATGAGTGATTGCATGAAAGGTCTTTGGAAGAAAGATGAGTTCTAAATCTTAGGTACTCTGTATTCAGATTAATTTAGTGCATTTAATCTCATACATTTCATCCTTTGCATTTGAAATGAAAAATATTCCTGGCTGAGTGCACACTGTGGCTATTTAGTCCAGCGTAGAAAACTATGGCCCAGGGGCCAAGTCCAGCCTGATTGTTGTTTTTTTATTTGAAACAGCTTTATAGATACACAGTTCACACACCATAAAACCAGCCATTTAAAGTGTATAACTGGCAGTTTTTACTCAACTTACAAGGTTGTACAGCCATTGCCACTGTCTGATACCTCAGCATCATCACTCCAGAAGGAAGCACTGTAGCTGTTAACTCATACTGCCTTCTCACCACAGCCCCAGCAGCCACTGATCTCTGTCTGTCTCTCTGGGTCGGCCTATTCTGGGCGTTTCCTATAAACGGCATCATACAGTATGTGGTCTTTTCACTCAATATTTCTGCACGTAACGTTTTGCTGGCACACAGCCATAGTCACTAATTTCCATACTGGCTGTGGCTGTTTCCCAAGGGCAGGGTCCAGTATGGTCCCAAAACCTAAAATATGTCCTGTCTGGCCCTTTCCAGAAAGAGCCTGCGGAGCTCCATGTCAGCCGCTGGCACAAAGCTGGCACAGGCCATATGTAGCTCACATGCATGGGTCGCGGCCTGCTGCTGTCCCAGCATCTCCTCCATCCCAGCCTCTGCTGACACTGACGCTGCAGGGCGCCACTGAGGGTCGGGGAGTTGTCTCAGGCCTGAGTCCTCGATGTGAGAGCACAGAACGGCAGCGGTGTGCCCGGAGGCTGAAGTGACTCATGGCACTTCGGAGTTGACAGATGCCTTTTGCTAATGTTTCATTCTGATTGCTGACAGTTTTAGCGATGAGTGTATTTCTCAGGTGGTGGTCGTCACCATTCACAAGTGCCCTTAGCGCACTCCTGTGTGCCATTATTCGCACACAGGAGCTCCATGAAGGAGCAGCCCGTGCCCTTTAGGGTCTCTGGGCTACGAGCCAGCTTTCTTTCCTTCACCCCACACGTGAGGAAGCCCAGAGTGGTGGGTGTCTCTCAGAGAAGTCCACATCCAGTAGTTATGTAGTTGCATTCCAGCCAAGTGCAGAAAAACATTCTGAATTAAATGGAGATGCTTGTGACATTCCTTCAGTTTTCCCTGGGAGAGGCCGGATTCCCTAATTTGTTGTGGAGAGGACCTGGTGTTTTCAGGTCCGGTGTCACAGGACAGAGCGGTCTCAGGTGCCTGGGCGAGTGTCGTCACCTCGCCTGGTTGTGCTCAGCTCCCTCTTCCTTGGAGCATCCCTTTCTATGTAACTGGGTTTCTGGAGCAAGAGTCTTTTCATCGCTCTGATTGTCGTGGTTTTTCCTTCACAGAGAACGCTGCTGCCCAGACCTGAAAACCAGTCCCACAACGTCTGCTCCTTCTCCATCCTGTCTAACTCCTCTGTGACTGGTAAGGATCCGGCACCCCACAGCAGCTTGTCTTCCCCCTCACTCGAGTGTGGCTTTGTGCGTGGGAACACAGGTGTTGATTTCCATGGCTCTTTGAGTGACATTTTAAGCATACCTGGTGTGCCTTTGCTGGGTCTGGCTGCAGTGGCAGGCCAGCAGTGTGGAAGTGCATCTGCCAGCGTGGTCCCAGTGGCCCTGCGTGCACACCTTGCTCAGTGTGGTCCTGGTGGCCCTGCATGCATGCCTTGCTCAGTTCAGTGCAGTGGCCCTGCGTGCACACCTTGCCCAGTGTGGTCCCGGTAGCCTTGCATGCATGCCTTTGCTCAGCTCAGTGCAGTGGCCCTGCGTGCACACCTTGCCCAGTGTGGTCCCGGTGGCCTTGCATGCATGCCTTTGCTCAGCTCAGTGCAGTGGCCTGCGTGCTCACCTTGTCCAACGTGGTCCCGGTGGCCCTGTGTGCACACCTTGCCCAGCGTGGTCCTGGTGGCCCTGCGTGCACACCTTGCTCAGCGTGGTCCCGGTAGCCCTGCATGCACACCTTGCTCAGCGTGGTCCCGGTGGCCTTGCGTGCACGCCTTGCTCAGCATGGTCCCGGTGGCCCTGTGTGCATGCCTTGCTCAGCTCAGTGCAGTGGCCCTGTGTGCATGCCTTGCTCAGCGTGGTCCNNNCAGCGTGGTCCTGGTAGCCCTGCGTGCACACCTTGCTCAGTGTGGTCCCGGTGGCCCTGCGTGCACGCCTTGCTCAGTGTGGTCCCGGCGGCCTTGCATGCATGCCTTGCTCAGCTCAGTGCAGTGGCTCTGTGTGCATGCCTTGCTCAGCGTGGTCCCGGTAGCCCTGCGTGCACACCTTGCTCAGCGTGGTCCTGGTAGCCCTGCGTGCACACCTTGCTCAGTGTGGTCCTGGTGGCCCTGTGTGCACGCCTTGCTCAGCTCAGTGCAGTGGCCCTGTGTGCATGCCTTGCTCAGCGTGGTCCCGGTCACCCTGCGTGCACACCTTGCTCACCGTGGTCCCGGTGGCCCTGCATGCACGCCTTGCTCAGTGTGGTCCCGGTGGCCCTGCGTGCACGCCTTGCTCAGTTCAGTGCAGTGGCCTTGTGTGCACGCCTTGCTTAGCTCAGTGCAGTGGCCCTGCGTGCACACCTTGCTCAGCGTGGTCCCGGTGGCCCTGCGTGCACGCCTTGCTCAGTTCAGTGCCGTGGCCCTGCGTGCACGCCTTGCTCAGTTCAGTGCAGTGGCCCTGTGTGCACGCCTTGCTTAGCTCAGTGCAGTGGCCCTGCGTGCACACCTTGCTCAGCGTGGTCCCGGTGGCCCTGCATGCACGCCTTGCTCAGTGTGGTCCCGGTGGCCCTGCATGCACGCCTTGCTCAGCGTGGTCCCGGTGGCCTTGCATGCACAGCTTGCCCAGCTCAGTGCAGTGACACATCTGTTGCCCACTCTCCATATGTGATGCCATGTCAGGCATGTTGCAGAGTATGTGTTGTTGGGTGTATGAATCACACTTTAATACGTCTAAATCCAGTGGGGCCCTGGCTCTTTGAAGTCAGCCTGGTCCAAGGAGAGTCCTTAGTCAAACACCTGCTCTGTGATTTGTGTTTTTTACCAGTCTTGGTTTTCGCATTGGCTTACCGCAAGGCGCACGCATGTCTATTGCCATTACTTTTCCTTGTGCCCCTTCTTAATTGTGGGAAGCCGAGCACAATCAAGCTCAACTGCAGCGGCAGAGCCTAAATCCCGGATCGGGTGCTCTGACTGCCTCACAGGAGCCTGTGGCTCAGCTCTAGGGCCCGTGGACTGTAAAGCGCCACTCTCCCCAGATGACAGGGGTGATCGCAGCCCTTCAGCAGCTCCTAAGAGGCACAGTGGTGCCACCGCGGTGGGTGCCAGAGCTCCTCTCCCTGGAGGGGGCCTGCGTGACCTCTGACTCTCCAAGTTAGCTAGTGCTTGGAATGTTCCGTGGCTCTACCTTGGCCCCCCGTGACCCTGCAGTGGCTGCAGAGGCCCTGCGGGGGAAGGCATGGGCGGGCAGTGCTGACATGTCTGCTTTTGTCCTCGCCCTCGCAGGGAGAGGTTCGTTCCGGCCCATCCAGTCTTCTCTGACCAAAGCAGCTCTTTCCCGGCCGATCGTGCCCAAGGTCCTTCCACCCCAGGCCACGAATCACCTGGCCAGTAAGTGTGTGACCTGCACGGTGACAGCCACGTACAAGGTTTCTGAGGGATATTTTTGTCACAAGGTTTTAAATGTTTTCTTCTTCGAATCATGATGTCTCATTACCCTTCAGAGAGACCATCGGAGCCCTTGGCTCTTGCACTGAAATGAGAGTGAGGGAGAAGCTGTTCCCAAGCCCCCTTGGGACACATGGGATGTCAGTAGAGCAGAGATCTGAAGCGTCATTTCTGTTGCCAGGTGCTATCGACTTGGCCGCGAAAAGTGCGGGCATCATCCCCGGGAGCCCCCTCCCTGTCTTGGACACCGAGGGCTTGTCCGGCCTCTCTGCACTGTCCTCGGAAGAGGTAGCAGCTGCCGCCTCCAATCAGGACTCCATGGCAGCCCACCAGAATGGAGACCCCATCCCCGCCATGGGGGTGAGTGTATTTAGAAGGGCTTGACATTCAGCGTTAACAGCTTCTGGGGTGGGAGCCCAGGACGTGGGGCTGAGATCACGCAGGACTCCAGTCCTGCCTGGGAGAGGTCGGACCCTGTGGGCTGGAGGAAAGCGTCTGAACCGGGCCAGTGGAGCCTGGTGTGAGTGAGCACCCTGTGTCCCTGGAGAGCTAGAGCAGGGACACGCAGGATGGCTCTGTCTGGGAATAACCGACCGAGCCGGCCAGCACTCAGCCTAGCGGCCTCTACCTGGGCGTTACTGGGTGTTTCTTGTCTGCAAAAGGAAAGGTCTGCACAGCCTTCTTGTCACCCCTCATCATTCCTCAGAGTGGCCTCACTTCCGTGGCCTGCTCTGGCCTGCCTGAGGGCTGCCCGGAGGAGGGGGTGTGCCAACTCTGTCAGAACTCAAGGAAGCCCAGCCCTGCCTGCTTCGAGGTCAACTTCTTGGTAGGAATTGAGTTTGCTCTTGGAGTCAACAAAAAGTCAAAACTGCAGGGCCTATACTCTGAAAGTGGCTTCTTAGCATTTTCGGCCAAGACCCCTGCCCATTGAGCCTGGCTGTCAGGAGGTCCAGGGTGGGGGTAGCGCTCGCCCCTGGAGCCTCCATGCTGTGCTCATGGGTGGGCCTGCTGTTCCTGCAGGGCACGAGTGACCCATTCGTCAGCGTCCCCTCCAGGCCTGAGCAAGAACCAGTGACGGACAGTTTCCAGGTAGAGTGTGCCCTTGGGCCCCTGAGCCAAACAGCCCCACGACCCCTCCAGTGCCCTTACCCACACTCCTGGTGCTGCCGGCATCTCTTGCCTGGATGCCCCCGACTCAGTGGCTTTGTTGTCCCCCCACCCTGTGCCTACTGCCTGGAGCGAGTGAATGAATGTGGCTGTCTCCCGCCCCAGACCCCCTTCCTCTCCCAGCAAGGCTGATTCATACCCAGCCCTGCAAGGACTCCGTTTTCTGGCCGTGGAGGAGGAAGCCTGATGGCTTGTAGCTCCTCTGGCACCCACTCTGTGCCTGTGGGCTGTCGCACTGCTGGCGGCAGTCCGAGCAGGTCCCGGCCTCCCAGGTTTGGCCCTTGACTCTGCCCTTGTGGTTTTGGGAGAATTAAATTCCCTAGGTGTGTAGAGGACTGCGGCACCTATCACCTCTGATTTGCCCGTCACTCGCCTGCCGAGCTGTGAAGCTAGGGTTGATTTTTCATTAGAGGTTCTGATTGGCCAGTTGTGTCTGAACACCTGTCTCCCTGCAGGGCTCGTCTGTCCTCTCTTTACCTGAGCTGCCCAAGGCTTCTCTCCAGAATGGCCTCTCCACGCTGTCCTCAGCAGAGGTCCCCAGCACCCGGCTCTCTCCACCGGACGTCTCTGCTTTGCTGGACATCTCCCTGCCAGGCCCGCCCGAGGATGCGCTCTCGCAGGGAGAGCCCGCCACGCACATCAGCGACTCCATCATCGAGATCGCCATCAGCTCCGGCCAGTACGGTGAGCAGCACGGCGGCCTCTCCCCTTCCCGGAATCAGGGGTCTGGCCTCCTGCCTGAGTGTTTGCCACACTCACTGGGAACATTCTGGTCCAGCTATCATTTTTTGAGAATTGGATACTCGTCACCTACAAGGTGCTGCCTGGTCCTGGCAGAGGCAGTGCAGAGGGACAGGGTGGGACCTGAGGCTGTGGGTGGTCCAGTAGGGTTGCTCCTGACCTTGGGACAAGAGCAGGGTAGCCCGCAAGGCCCTCCCCAGCAGGGGTCAGAGGGGCATCTTCCCAGCTGATTTGGAATATGAGGGGACAGCATGTGGGTGTCATGGCGTTTAGAAGTGGCTAGACTGGTACCTGTGGGACCTGGGCCAGCCTGCTCCTGGGGCGATGCTCCTGGCAGTGGTGGCGTGGTTTTTGGTCGCTGGCATGATTCAGGCTATTGGTTCAGGCGGACGGGAGCTCACACCCTATTAACAGGTAGTCTTAGGCAGGTGGCCAACTTCTGAGCCTCACTTTCCTAAGCAGTAAACTGGGAATAGTGAGCCCGATTCAAGGCTGTTGTCAGCACCACGTGATGATGCACATGAAGATCATGGCGAGGGCCTGGCCTTGTCCGTGCTCATTGCTGCCGTTGTTGTTGCTCTACATCCTGTCTTTCTTGCCACACGAAGCCCTCCTGAAGGTTCTGTGATCCTTCCGTGAGAGTAGGCTGTCCATCCTGGTGTGGGGACCCTTGGGGTCCTGGGTCTCCCAGCTCGGCAGCACTTGGTGGCATGGCTGCACCACCTTCTCAGAGGGGGCTGAGGAAGCAGGGACCAGACTTCTCCTCCATGCAGCGTCTCTGACCCGGCATTTTGGGGGGCAGGTGAAGGCGTCCCTCTCTCTCCAGCAAAGCTGAATGGCAGCGACGGTTCCAAGAGTCTTCCCTCCCCGTCCAGCAGCCCCCAGCCAGACTGGATTGCCTCTCCCACCCACGACCCTCAGTGGTACCCCAGCGACTCCACCGACTCCTCGCTCAGCAGCTTGTTTGGTGAGCATGTGGGCAGGGCTTGAATCCCCTTCCCAGACCAGCGGGCTGGAATCTGGTAGACAGGGGCTCTCGTTGCTCTGTGGCTGAACCCTTGCTAGGACTGTCTGCATGTTTCTCAAGTGTTAATTTTATATTTAGCCATAACTTTTAGGTATAGTTCAGACTACAGGCACATGCCACCACACTCAGCTAATTCTTCTATTTTTTGTAGAGATAGGGTCTTACTCTTGCTCAGGCTGGTGTTGGACTCCTGGCCTCGAGCGATCCCCACACCTTGTCCTCCCAAAGTCTGTGGTTACAGGCATGTGCCACTGTGCCCGGCCTGGTTCACTGAGCTTTGACAAGCGTGTACACCCTGGTAACCCACAGCCTGATGGGGGCACAGAATGTCCCCATCACCCCACACGTGGGCTCTCTGGGCCCCTGGGGCTTTCTGCAAGGCCCTACCGAAGGCAGGAGGAAAGAAGTCCCTGTCTTTGCACTGTTGGCTCCTCTCGCTGAGGTCAGATACGCTGGCACCTTCCTGACTGCAGACGGGAGAGTACATAAGACATGTTCGTCCTCGTCCCCCGTCTGTCTGCTCATGGGGTACCAGGTGTCAGTGTGGCGGGAAGGGGCATGTGGGAAAAACACGCCCCGCTCCTGTTTTCTACACAGGCAGAGCTCCCCTAGCATGTCAGGGACCCACCCCCTTGTGGTTTTCAGGAACAGCCAGAGATGGTTGTCACATGCAGCCCTGGGATGTGTCACACACCGTGAGCTCAGTCAGCCTGAAGGTGGCACCATACCTGATGGCCCAGAGTGATTCGGAGTCCTGGGTCTGGGCGTTGCCAAGGGAGCCAGCCCCCCAACGTCTCTTGCTGCCACAGGTCCCAGTGCAGACACGTGCAAAGTCAAACATATGTCAGGAGCAGCCTGAATGCCCGTCAGGGAGGACATGCACAGAGAACAAAATGCGGGGGCAGGGCCGGCAGCTCCAGAGTGGGCACTGGGGGCTCCTAGAAAATGAGACGCACACTGTGCCCAAGGATCGTGACATGGGAAAGCCAGTTACCCAGTGTTCATGCAAGCCCTGCCTCAGGACCCTCCCTCTGGGCTGGCTCAGACTGAGCTGGATCTCAGGGTGTTTCCTCTGGCCCTCTCTCTGCAGCAAGCTTCATCTCCCCCGAGAAGAGCCGGAAGATGCTGCCGACTCCCATTGGGACCAATAGTGGCACCTCCTTGCTTGGCCCCAGCTTGTTGGATGGAAACTCACGGGACTCATTTGTGTCCAGGTCCCTGGCTGACGTTGCAGAGGTAGGTGTACCAACCTCACACCGGAGCTTGACCCCCACCCCAGAGGTGGCCAGATCCCTCCCCAGACCCTGTGGGTCACTGAGAACTGCTTGCCAGGGTGGAAGGCCAGCAGATGGCACATGCACACCCGGGTCTTTGACAACCGCGAGAGTGGAGGGTGCTGGCTAGGCTGGGTTGGCATTTGCCCGCATGGTGCAGTGACAGACTCCGTGCCAGCTGAGCTCTGGTGTTGGGTGGGGACCAGGGTCTCTGAGGGTGGCTGGAGCTGAGCTTGCGTCCCAGGGTGTCCTTCACCAGAGGTGTGGCTCTGGGCTGCCTGGTTTCCTGATTTGTGAGGTGCCAGTGCCATTGTGGAGTGTGTGGCCATAGTAAGTGGTCTATCATCGCCAGTCCTGTCCTGACAGCAGTCAAGCAGGCTCTCCTGCAGTGTGCGGTGGCTGGCCCGGTGGAGCTGGGCTGGTTCTGCAGGACTCTGCCATCCTTGTGCTTCTCCAGCACTCGGACTGATGATGGTAGGCGTCACACTGTGGCACCTCCTGCACATGGAGGCAGAACTGCACGTGGACCAGATGCAGTGTCCCTCTTGTTTAGCCAGGCTGTCTGCTCACAGCCACCCAGGTGTCCGGCAGGTGGTTTGAGTGGCGTCTAGGTGAGTCAGGCTTGCAGGGCAAAAGGCTTGCTGAAGGAGTGAAGATGAGATGGGCATCCAGCTGGTGCGCAGTGCAGGCGACAGTGCTCGGGGGTAGGCTCAGAGGGAGACTCCTCCATTAGACTGCCACTTGGAAGGGTTTGTCCTGTTAGGAGTCCCAAATCTGGGTCCCGGGTATGGAGATAGTAGTAGGTATTCCTTGGGGAATTTGTAGGCCAATGCTTAAGGGATACCCTGGAGCATAAAAAGCTCAAAAAACATAAATTGCGAATCTTAGGATGATGAACTGAGGGAAAGGCTTTGGAGCACAGGGCCAAGCACACTCTGACTGGAAACTTCATGCATGTGCAGACACGATAACATAGTGGGTCCCCGTCTCACAGCACATGGCATTTCTTCAGCCTTCTTGGTCACAGAATCTTCACTCAGAGTACACCTGGGAGCGCTGGCGTTTCCCTTCCTGTGCTAGCATGGATGTCTGTGCGTGCCTGGCCCCTGTGAGAACAGGCACTGCACAAATGTCGTGAAGCGGCATGCCACGGCCCTGCCGTTTAAAGAATGGGCCACAGACCAGCTGCAGAAACACCTAGAAGTTAGAGATGCAGATTCTCAGGCCCTCCCCAGCGCCCCCGAATCAGAATCTGCGTCCGAGAACCCCGGGTGATGTGTTGCATGTGAAAGTGAGCAACACAGAGCAAAAGACATGGTCAGTGTTTGTGAAATTGTATCTTTAGTGAGTGACTGAAACACATCTTTCCCTGCAGAAGGGGCAGGTCAGTGTTTAGTGAAAGGGTATGACTGAGAACCCTACACGTACAGCACGGCCGTGTCTGTGAGGTGGACCTCCTCAGCCACGTACGGCGTGGAACACCTGTGGACTGCCCCGATTCGGGAGTGTGGAAGCTGCTGATGGAACATGGGCAGGAGAGTCACGATTGCTCCATGGTCTAAAAACGAGTTTAACTCGTTCGACCTTTCCCATAACATTAATAAAAAGTTTAAAGTTCAGTTCACACCATAGCCCTGCTCCGTTTTCCAAAGCTCTCTCATTCATTCATGATGTTGTGAAATTCATTATCCGCGTTTATGGAGGCCTACTACCTGCAGACAAAGGCCCTGTCCTCAGGACGGTTCCACCCAGGCACAGGAGGCAAGGGTGAACGGTGAGGACAGCAGGTTCCACGTAGCCGTGCGCAGGGTCAGATCCCGAGGCCTTGCTGCACGTGCGTCCCGCCCTCCACTCTGCCTTGCTCGCTGTGTCGTGGCCACTGTCTCTCTTATGCTTTTTGAATAGTCAAAGTCTGTTCCCACCTCTGGGCCTTCGCACTTACTTATTTCTCCCAAAAGGAACATGCTCCCCAACTCGTCCTCAGGATGTACTGCGCCTCCTGCTCAGGCTCCAGTCCTTGGAGGACCCCCAGCCTCCCTCCCTAGCATAGGCTGTCCCCTCGCTGCCTCTGTTTCCTCAGGCTGCTCCTCAGTCTCTGTGGCTGTCTCGGGAGGGGCACCGCCACGCTCGTGCAGCAGTCAGCCATGCCAGGCTTGCTTGCGCGTCGTGTGGATGACACGTCCTTCGGAACTTCTCCAGAGCACACTGGGCCGCCGTCAGGGCTCAACTCCAGCAGCAGGAGTTGGTGGGAGACAGTGGTCTTCTCCGCAGGGAGCCTCCTCCCGAGGGAGGGCCATCCAGCTGCCTGCTGACGTGGCCCGTGTCTCCTCTGTGCGCAGGTCGTGGATTCCCAGCTGGTGTGCATGATGAACGAGAACAGCATCGACTACATATCTCGGTTCAATGACTTGGCCCAAGAGCTGTCCATCACAGAGCCCGGCCGCCGGGAGGTTCTGTTTGATGCTGGTGGAGGTGGCCCCCCCGTTGGTGACCTATCCCAGTGACTGCAGCTCGGGACGGGATATCGTGGAGGCTATAAAAAGGAGGACTTATGGGGCTAGGGGTTCTCCTTTGTGGTAGTTGAAACTCTCTTCCAGCTAGAGAGGACAAATCGAGCCCAGGACCCCCAGAAGATGGTCTGAAGAGAGGCACCTCTGCACCCTACCATGCACCCCATGCAGGAACCTCTGGCCGTGAGCTGTGTCCCCACAGGCAGTGAGCAGTGATGCCCCAGGAGACCAGGACCAGTTCTTGGGAACGGAGGATAGTAGAAATTGCTGTGGTTTGGAGCAGTTCCTGGCCAGTCCTGGGGCCCAGTGTTATGGTTTATGGTCTGCATAGCAATGCCATTTCAGCCTGCGCTCTGCCTGAGCGGTTGTGTCGGCCGTGCCAGTGGGCTTGCTTTCCAAGAAGGGAGCGTGTGCCTTGGCGTAGCTGCCGAGTGCGGAGAGTTGCTGTTTTCCTTTCTCTGCGGGGAGCCCCCAGGCTGCTACTGCGTTCCTTCTGCCAAACCTGCGCCACCTTCAGGTTGTTGTCTCAGGAGGGTGTGGCCTGGGCTCCCGCCTGGTGTTGTCACACCCCAGAGGATGTCTGAGTGTCAGGGCTGCAGCCAATGCCATCAGCCCAGAAACACTCGCCTCTAGTGCTCCTTGCCTAGCAGCTGCTCCGCCTTCCCAGGCAGGGGCATGGGAACCACGTCTTAGGCAGGTGGTGTAGACTTTATATGGTCCTGCTAAGCCGACTAAAAATGTTTGTCTTGTATTTTAAGAACTAGGGAGACATGGAAGAGGAAGAAGAGTCCCTGTTAGTTGGTTTCCTGCCCATGCTCCTTTGCAGGTTTCTCCTGGGTGATCTTAGATGTTGTTTCTCTCTGCTGGAATGGCCCTAAGCACTGATGTGACTACAGATGAGACTTTCCCGATGAATTCTTGAGCTTCCCTGTATTACTGTCTGGCATGTGGGAAAAACTTGCCATTGCAAGGAGAGTTTTCTCTTCTTCAGAGCCTTCTCTGCCTCCCTTGGCGCTGGTGCAGGGAGGCCTGGTGTACGTGCTCAGTTTCGTGTGCTCGCCTTTGCCCGAGACTCCCATTTCTCACCTGTGCAGGGCATGCAGGCGAGGGTTCAGATGTTCAGATGGAGTCAGAGCTCACCACGCCCCTGCCCTTTTGGTAGTGTCCCTCCTTGAGCCCCAGGTAACCAGTGTTATAACTGCAGATGGCCCAACGTCCGGTCTTTCTCAGACGGAGCTCACCAGGGCTCCTTCGCCTTCTTAGCCTCAGGAGTTCCAAGCACACAAGTCACCGTCCAGCCATATCCAGTGTGGCCAGGAGCCACCGCTGTGCTGTTGGGCAGGTGGTGCCTGCACCGCCCTCTCCCCTCCTGCTTCACCCTAACCCAGTAGCCGGGACTGATTGGGCTTTTCTAACCCCCCTGAACCTACCCTTTCTCTGCCTCCCACCTTTCGTGAGGCAGGCAGCAGCACTCAGGGCTGGCCCCAGCCCTTTGCACCATTTCTCTCTCCGTCCACAGTGAAGGGAACAGTGACAAGGGGGAAGACCTCAGTCCTGCTGTCCCACCAGCTGCCGCAGCCACTGCAGACCACAGACGGTGACACACTGCAGGACAGCGGGCTTCCAGGCAGGAGCTTCCTTTTGTCTTCTCTCAAGTTTTTCTTGGAGCTTTTGCCTCTAAGGTGGTTTACCTCCTTCAGACTTTGACACAAGATCTTAAAAAAACAGTCCCAAAGCTCTGTAGGGATGAAAAAAAGGAACATGGTGCCACTTTATTAAGGGTTATAAACAGCAGTGTTTGAACCAGATTATCTTTAAACTAGCTTGTGTTTTATGCTTAATATATCAGTCTCCTGAAATTAGCGTCTCACTGAGCTAAAGAAGATCAGTCGCTCGCCCTTGCTGGGTATGTGACATTGCCAGGTCTGCAGTAAGTTAGGACACCAGGCTGATGTTAGGCCACTCCAAGCTTTCCCACATTCCCACAGTCTAGGCCAGAGATGCCAAGTAATAGTGCAGCCTTGATGCTCAGCAGTACCCAGGGGCCATGTGTGCTGTACCAGGGACAGAGGGGCCTGAACTGTCAGGGGACACCCTGAGGCAGTGTGGTGTGTCACTTTTGCACCTTTGCCCAGTGAGGAAAACCTTGGAGATTGGGATCTGCTTTGTAGGTTCCTTATTCATTTAACAGCACCTTTCACTTGGTTCTCTGGCGTAGACTCCCTCTGGGTGTGGCGGACTGTAGCTGTTGTCATTCAGTGGGCAGGTAACTTAGGGAGGAGAGAGGACTGACTGTCTCTCCTGGAGTAAAACTGACAAGATTCCAGAGATTTCCGCCGCTTCTCTAGCAGCTAGACTGGTATCTGCATTTGTTTTCATTATGAAAGGGGAAATGGTGTCAGTTGTAGTGGAAAAAGGATGTATTTTCTTCCAGCCTAAGTGAATGTTTATGTACAAACATAGGCAACTGTTAATGGCTGGAATTTTCAAAAGACTCTAGCAGAGAGGGCTTCCACTTCCTGCGTCTTCCTCTACCTTTCCAGTGGAAACAGTCTCAGTAAGAACCTGTGGCTTCCTTTGTGCATTTGAGCATGTGATTAAGATGAGATCATTTTCTTAGAAGTCTTTCCCTAATCTCTCTAATGTTGTCTGGGGTCTTTCTGCTGATTCATCTTTTCTAAAGATTGAGACCAAATATCTCTGGTGTCAAGGAAGTTGGTGTTTGGCTTTGATTCTTGATTGTGAATGTACAGTGAGAGCATTCCATCCCTTAGAAGGTGCAGAGGCAAGTTGAAGTTCATACTTTCATGACATTTTTTCATCTTCCTGTATCTAATAGGTGTGTACAGTACTTGCTCAGGGAGTGGGAATCTTTGGAGTCATTTCCTCATTTGTTATGCTTGCTCTCCCCCACATCTGCAGTCTCTTAGCATCAGAATCCCATTCTGTACGGTTGCATTTCTGGTGAATGTTCTCTTCAGTTTGATAGCATCTTTAACTAGATCACACCAGTGAATCTAAACTTGCTCTGCAAAGAAAGTTGTGGAATATAAGACACTGGGAGCAAGGGAGGAAGAAGACAGTTGTGTTTTCTCTTTAAGCATGGAGATCTAGCAGATGCATTGGTGAGGAAATATGGCACTTTGTCTTAAGAAAAAAAAAAAAAACAGCAAACCTTTCCCAGCTGTCAAAGCTCTCCTAATCTCACAATAATTTTTAAGTCATGTCTTGGAAGCACTACAGCAACCTGTGCCCTTTGTTCTGTAACAGGATAACTGGCTCTAGGAATGGTCTGGACAGCAGAAATTGCTGTTTCCTTTAATAATCGTTAAGCCATATCATCTAAGGTTTTCGGCTTGTTTGAGATGTGAATTTGTTTTATAGATTATAAATATACATATACAGTGTATGTATAAAGCAGAATGCCTGTCTTTCCTGATTATTTTTTGTACTATATTGTAAATTATATTATTTATTCTTTACCAACTTGGGAATAAAAGGTGTTTTGGTTATTTAATATAATAAACAAGAGCTGTTAAACTTCTGTTTAAATTTCCAGTTCAACTTGTAAATGTTTTTATTGTGCATAAATACATACTAATACTTGATCTAACCATGGTCGTTCGGTAGTCATTTGTGCCTGAGTTGAGGGCCCTGTGCCCGCAGGGGCCGTGCGGGCTGGTGCGGCCCTAGGTCGGCAGTCCCACCGCGCCCCCCACGTCCCCATTTCCGCCCCGTGCCTCGGCCTCCAGCCTGCTGCCCAATGCCAGCGCCCAATGCTCTGAGTGACGTCTCTTCTCACCAGTCGGCGGCGGGCGCGGCGCCGGCCTTTCCAAGCCTTCCGTTCATTGGGTGCGAGCGCGAAGGGCGGGGTCCGCGTGGCGATAGGCTGCGGAAGCGAGATTGGCGTCGCGGCGCCCAATGGGCGTGGGAGGGCGGGCTCCGGTACCTGCGCGGGGTGCGGCGGGAACCGCGGCGCGGCGCGGCGGGCAGAGGGCGGCGCCGGGCGGCGGACGACATGTTCCAGGGCCCGGAGAGCGAGGGCGGCCGCGCGGGTTCCCGGTGAGGCTCGGGGCGGGCTCGGGGCTTGAGGCCGGCGAGGGTGCGGCCACGTGGCGGGCGGCGGAGCGGGGCGGGCCGGACCGGGCGGCGGGCAGGGCGACCTCACAGAGGCCCCGGGCCGCGCCTCAGCCCTTCCCTCGGCGTGCGTGGCCGGCCCGGCGGGGCGTTCCGGGACCCCGACCGCCAGGGGCGGCCCTCCACTCCCTCCAGGCCCTCCACTCCGTGCGGCCGGGCCCGGGCGCGGAGGGCGCGCGGGGTCTGGGGACAAAGCTGTGAGGGGATGGCGGGTTGCGCGGCCTGCGCCCGTGTGTGCCTGTGTGTGTACGTGTGCATGTGCCCGTGTGTACGTGTGCATGTGCCCGCGTTGGCGTGTGCCCGTGTTCGCATGTGCGTACGTGTGCCTGTGCCCGCGCCCATATGTGCCTGTGTGTACATGTGCCTTTGTGTGCTTGTGTGTATGTGTGCCCGCGCTCATGTGTGCCTGTGTGCTTGGGCGTGTACCCGTGCTCGCATGTGCATGTGTGCCTGTCTGCATGTGTCTGTGCGTGCCTGTAGGTATGTGTGTGCCTGTGGCTGTGTCCGGGCAAGTCCACTTGCAGCGGGAAAGTACTAAGATGTCCTGGGAAGAAGATGACAGCCATCAGTGCTCAAGCAAACGATCACCTCCTTTAGTCTTCACCACAGCCTGGGCAGGTAGGTGCTGTTCTCTCTACTTAGCTGCAGGAGGAGTCTAACACCCAGCAACACACAGTGCACTTTTTTTTTTTTTTTTTACATCTAAAGTGCTCTTGGGTATTGGAAGTCACATAAATTAGAGTTCATGGAGCTGACGAGGTCTCTCGTGCCTCTCGGGCAGCCAGCTTGCATTGTAAAGTTTTGGGTCTTCAGATGCGTGAGATTTTTCTGTATTGTGAGCCATTTCTGCGGCACAGCCTCTTTGGAAGTAAGAGAATGTGTGTGTGTGTGACAACTGTCAAGACAAATGCTAAATAGAATAAATGCTAAACACTTGTTCCCACTTGCTATAAAACCCTTTTAATTTGGGGGAGTTAGGGCGGTATTCAGGAACACTAACCAAGTAGTTAACCATTAATCTACGGAACAGTGACTGTTAATCACTCACCTCTAGGTCTGCGCTGATGTGGGACCAGGAGTTCATTCTGTACTCAGGATGCACTAAGCACCTGCTGCCTGACAGCCAGAGCTCCGTACACCTGCACCAGCCAGGCAAGGGCTGCGTTCCCAGGGGTGTCTCGGTTGCGTCCATTAAGTACATACCCTTTTTGTTTACACTGCCTGGGCTCAAGCCATCCTCCCACCTCAGTCTCCCCAGTAGCTGGGACTGCAGGCCGCCTGTTAACTGGCAACCCAGTGGTTGAAGTTTATAAGCACCTCGAGGAGCACTGACATTTTGCTGACTTTTTGAGTTCCAGAAGTTAGCTGCAGAGGTAGTGCTCTAAAATAATACTTCACACTTCTGTGGGGATTCGTTTTTAGACAGGGTGTTACGAAAAGGAGAAAAATCTTCCTTACAGGATGTTGAGGCAGGCAAACCAGTTTATTCTTTCCCCCAGAGATGAGGGTCTTGCTGTGTTGCCCAGGCTGATCTAGAACTCTTGGCCTCAAGCAGTTCTCCTGCCCCAGCCACCCTAAGTGCTAGGATTATAGGTGTGAGCCACCATACCTTGGTAAACCAGTCTTAACTGGATGATTAAATGTAATTGGAAGCGTCTGCTTGGATCGTTAGAAGCTGTGCGTTTGCTGGCAGTCTTGACAGGCTTGAGCAGCTAGGCTGGTGCCTTAAGATTGACACTTTATTTTGCTGTGAAGGGAGGATCAAGTGGCTGCAGGTTACCCAGGCAGTCTTTCCCCCCTCAGAACGTACATCTTCTGTTTTCTTTCTGAGGGATTAACTTGTGTTGAAGGGGTTGTGAACCATAAAAGCATTATGCTTTTAGCCACCATTAACCTAAGATCTTCCCTTAAGCTGTAAAATTTGTTTGTAAAGAATTTAATCTGGGTCTGTTTCTCACTGGCCAATCCCCAAAATCATTTCTGAAACTCAGGGTCAAGCTGTGCTGGTCAGAAGCAATTGGTCTGCTCGGCCTCTGTAGTCCACTTGAGTGCGTGTGGGGCTTTCCTTCTTGTCACAGGCCTCTTAGTTTGTCTTGTGTGTTTTTAATATCTTTACTGAAACATATGGAAGGGATACTGCTAAAACAGTTAGAAAGCACCCCCACATTGTGAAATTGTCCCCAAATGGTGATGCCATCTTCTCCTCAGCCTTTGTATGCAGATGTCGCAACAAACTTCTTTTCACCTTTAAAAAAAAGAAAAAAGAAATTGTCTCCAAACGTCTGAGCTCGCTAGTTTTCCCCTCCTCTCCCCATAATCACTGTCCTAGTGGGGGCTGTGCGTAGCCTGGAGAAGGCCACACTGAGCCATTGTTGTGGCTCTGTTTGTGCTGAAAGGTCTATTGAACTCTCAGTCCCATCGCTCTGATCCCCCTTTGCGACAGCCCTGCAGTTGGCACAGTGGCTGCCAGCTATGAGACCTGCGGTGCCGTCCTTTGTGGTGGAGGTGGCCACTGCCTGCTCCCAGGTGTCCGGGCCTTTATGCACCATGATCCCTGCTAGTATATTCTGTGGTACCGCTTTTTGTTGTTTGCTTGTTTTCAAACAAAAATCCAGAAAGGTACACAGAACAACATTAAGTACTGTATTTCCACCACCCCAGATTAACATTTGGTTCTTCCAGGTAACTCACACTTACCTTCTGTGCCCCCATGGGACCCTTTCTGCATGGAGACCACACACTCAATTTGGGCATCACCTCTTCCAAACGTTGGTGTTCCGGTGACACTCAGTGTCCATCACGTCACTCACACGGGACACCGAAACCCCCTGTGCCCAGATGTAGCTTTCCCGTTAAACTTGCAACTCCTCCCAGGCGAGGATTTGCTCTTGTTCATCTGGCCTCAGGGTCTGTGCAGGTTGCCGGGGACAGGAGCTCAGGAAGTGTGAGAGCTGAATTGAAGCGAGGGTAAGAGGCAGAGGAGACCTCAAGGATCAGGAAAGCGTCCTGGCAGGCTTGAATCAAAGGCGTCTACCTGCAGTCTGATCTGACAGGTCGTAGGACCTTTGGGGGTGTGAGAGGAGAGCCACGTTTCAGATAAATCAGTAAAAGGAGATCTGAACTCACATTGGCCCTAGACTTGATGTTAAATTCTGTTCAGTTCTGAAGATTGCAGGTCTCCGTCCTCTTTTTCCAGAGATGTGACTAGGGACCCGAGCGTGTTAGACTTGCTGCAGTTAGCCGAGAATGATACGGAGAATGCCAGAGCTGTGTGATCCACAGATGGGTACGGAAGTCAGCTTGGCCTTCACAAAGTGCCTGAACTAAGATCTGGTCAGCCCTTTCTTCTTTTTTTAATTTTTATTCTCTTTATACTTTTTTTGTTATTGTTCTGCTTCAAGAATGTCAAGGAATCTTGTTGGCTGTTTTTGATTTAAGCTTGGTTATTTTTTAAATGTTTTTTCTTGGCTGGGTGCAGTGGCTCACACCTGTAATCCCAGTGCTTTGGGAAGCTGAGGTGGGAAGATGATTTGAGGCCAGAAATTTGAGACTAGCCTGGTTAACATAGCTAGACCTCATCTCTACAAAAATTTTTAAAAAGTTAGCTAGGAGTGGTGGCGCATGCCTTAGTCCCAGCTACTTGGGAGGCTGAGGCTGGAGGATGGCTTGAGCCCAGGAGTTTGAGGTTGCAGTGATTGTACCACTGCACTCTGGCCTGGGTGACAGAGCAAGATCCTGTCTCTAAAAAAATAAAATATTTGTTCTCAAACTGAACTGATTTTTTTTCCCTTCATCAAATCCTTAAGGAAGTGCTAACTGCTGAACAGGCAGGTTTGGCACATCCGCCTCCCATCCTCCCCAGCAGACAGGGACTCCTGGCACTGATTCAGAGGCCCGCCGGTGCTCGCGTGGCTGCTGCGGTGTGGAGCGGCCAGCAGCGGGTCTGTGTTCAGGCCGAGCCTGGCGCATTGTCTGCCCTCTGTGAAGCAGACGAGTTCTTCACCTTCTGCAGTCCAGGAGATGTGAGAACTGCGACCGCGTGAAACCACAGGGAGCAGTCAGCTCTCTCTCTAGCTCCTTTGAGGAAACAAACATTTCAATGTCCTGTTCTTTTTGCTAACCTTGAGCGGTCAGTGTTTGTATTGAGGCCTAACCTGAAATCACAGCTTTTGTGTGGTGTTGAGCCCTGTGGTTTCCCGGATAGTTAGCCTTGGGGGGGTGCTTCCAGGACCTCCTGCAGCTACCGAGATCCACAGATGGTCAGGTGCCTCTTGTGAAATGTCATAGTATTTGCATATAACCTGTGCACAAAAATGCCTGTGCATGTTCAGTAGAGACCCAAACGTTCGTTTTTTTCTTTTGTTTCTGTTTTTTGTCTGAGGTTGGTTGGATCTACGGATGTGGAAGCCACAGGCACGGAGGGCCAACAGTATTCTTAAATGTCTGGGCCCACAGACAGTCCCACTGCTTAGGACTAGCGAAAGCATGGGCCACTTGCTCGTTTTAAAACTCAGTTTAAGTAGGCCTCTCTTGATAAAGTCCATTTTAAAAATCTTCCCAGGTTTTTTGAAAAAATGTGTATGAATGCAGCGTTTCATCACTCTGCAACGTATACTGTGGGGGTAGAGCTTTGTGGCAATTCCTTAGTTATTCAGATTTTGCAATAAAAAGTGACTCAAGGTTCTGATCTTCTGCTTGTTAAATATCCACTTCCAAATAGTTCATGACACTTTCCCAAAGACCAGAATTTCACTGTATTGCTGCCTGTGACTAAGCAGTGGGAACACTACATTCTTCACAGCTGTTTAATTAAAATCAATGTTTGTAGAGTGCCAGTGTATTTTGGGGTGACATCCGTGTGTGTCAATCTGAACAGTGGTGCTAGTAGGTGTATTCTTTGACCTTCACGGTACTCAGCTTCTGTCTGGTCACACCAGACTTTAGGACTGCGTAGATTCCCAGTACACACTTGGGTTAACGTTGGTGGCACTTCCCGTGGTTAGGCCAACACCATACAGCAATGTGAGTCATAGATGGAATTTATGATTTTTCTAGTAGTCACATTTTTAAAAGTAATAAGAATCAGCAGTTAATTTTAATAGATTTTATCAACCTAATATATGCAAAACATGTGATCAGTAAAAAGACATGATTAAGGAGACACTTTGCCTCCACGTGGAGAGATGTGTATCTTGGTCCACACCTGCCACATCCGATTGCTCGGTGGCCTTGGCTCCATGGTGGAGTGTGCAGGTCCAGGCCTGCGAGTCAGGCTTACTGGGCTGGGTGAGGGATGAGTGGTGGGTGCCCCTAATTCTAGAGACCTTCAAGAGAGGTGTTAGGGCATAGACTAGGCTCTAGATCCAGACTGTCTGCGTTTCAATCTTGGTTCTGCTATTTCCTGTGTGGCTTTTGGCAAATTACTTGATTTCTTTTTATCTCAGATTCATCATCTGTGAAAATAATCCCTACCTTATGGGGTTGTTGTGGGATTAAGTGAATATAACATGCTTGTAAAATGCTTAGAATAGTACCTAGCACAGAGTAAGCACTTAACGAACATAAGCAGCAGTATTAAACACGTTCAATGTGTGTGTAGTATTAAACATCACTGTATAGTGATTAAAATTAGTATTAAACTGTACTGAATGTGGCTCAATCTGCCTGTTTTAGGGAAACTTTAATTTTACTTATGGGAGATCATAGGGCTAATTTCGAAATAAACAAATTTATAGAGATTTTTTTGGCATAAACAAGATACATAAAACTTCTAAGGAAGTCCTAAAAGCACTAAAATATATTTGCCACATGGCCACGTGTAAACCAGTCGTGCCAGTATTAAATAACTGTGTGTGTGATTTCTGTGTAGACACTAGGAAAATGCTCTACCCCGTGACAGGCTTCCACACCAACCCCCAGTGACATGTTTGCTCTGTCCTTGCAGGGTCATGAAGCCTCCAGGGGGAGAACCAAGCAATCTTTTTGGAAGTCCAGAAGAAGCTATTCCTTCCAGCAGGCCTAACAGGATGGCGTCTAATATTTTTGGACCAACTGAAGAACCTCGGAACATACCGAAGAGGACCAACCCCCCAGGTGTGGGCCTTTGCTGATCCTTCGGCCTCTACCTACTTCTTGTTCTTTTGAAGCTGTTTTCTACTTCTTTATACTGATCTTTCCAGATATTTTCTGGGACAGGTTATTGCTTGTCATCAGAGTTCTTCCAAAATGAAAGAAAGTTCTCACGATTTTCACTTTCTCTTTTAAAAGTGGCTTGAGCATGCTCAAATACCCCGTCAGTTCAGCACATGCTGGTTGGGTGCACGCCCTGAGGGTACGAGGCAGGTGGTGGGATTCTGGTTCCTGTCAGGGAGGCTCTTCCACGTGTCCCGTGGACCCCTTGAGAGTCCTGCAATTGCGTGCAAATTATTGTGTGTTTAAACGTTGTTCTTTGGTCTTTTTTTTTTTTTTTTTTTTTTGAGACAGTCTCACTGTGTTGCCCAGGCTAGAGTGCCGTGGCATCAGCCTAGCTCATGGCAACCTCAGACTCCTGGGCTCTAGTAATCTTCCTGCCTCAGCCTCCTGAGTAGCTGGGACTACAGGCATGCGCCACCATGCCTGGCTAATTTTTTTTTTTCTATTTTTAGTTTGGCTAATTTTTTTCTATTTATAATAGAGACGGGATCTTGCTCTTGCTCAGTCTGGTCTTGAACTCCTAAGCTCAAGCAATCCTCCCACCTTGGCCTCCCAGAGTGCTAGGATTATAGGCGTGAGCCACCGCGCCTGGCCTAAACGTTGTTCTTTGGGGGAGAGACTGTTTTTAATCACATTGTCAGTGGGATTGAAACTCTAAAAAGGAAGAACTGATCTAGGGCACACATATATAGTCTTAAGAACTTATCTCACCTTCTAGTGGTTACGGTGAGAGACTCTGAAAAAGGTTTCTCTTGGCTGATGGACTGTGCAGCTGAGTATACAGTGACAATACCTGGGTGGCCTTGCCCTGTCCGTGTCCACTGGGGAAAGTGCGGTTTGTTCCATCCTTGTGGGATTTGAGCAGCTGGAGTCAGTATGTCAGACAGATGATAAGTCAAGCAGGACCAGAGCTGGAGCTACTTCCTACCTCACCCCAGTTCTGGGTGCAAACATTTCCTGAGCAAATGTAGAGGAATAAGGCAACAGACTCAGAAGCTATATTTTTGTCTGGTGGTTTTTTTTGGTCATAGTTACAGCAGAGGAGTGAGTGGTTTCCGTCCTTATTGCATCCACGTCATGATTTTAGGGCTGGGTGGTCAGCCGGGCACGTCCTTTGCATCAGTGGGGGCAGAACAGCATGTTGCCCGCAGGGTAGAGTCCAACCCGAGGCACTGCAGGTGTGTGAGCCAGTTCCTCTGAGCCTGGCGCAGCAGAGTGTGCTCCAGAGCTGTCCTGGGAGCACACCAGGGCCGTGACGGAACGATGCCCACCTCCCTTTAGTGTGACGCTCTGTGGCAAGTCAGTGTGTGGTGCTTTTTCAGAGATGATCAGCTGGTATCTTAGTAGCCATCCTCTTGCTTAGTGTGCGCATTTATGTTTTACACCCAAGCCTTAGTTACTTACCTACTTTAGAAGCATATTTTCATTATGGCTTATCAAGTCACTTAGAGTTGGCAGCAGAGATGTTACGTGTCTCTAACTGGCTGACACATGTAGTTGTCTCCAGCAGTTACAGCCAGAATGGGGTCAGAAGAATGACAAGTAAATACTGTGTTCTAGGTTCCAGGTTTCCCTGGAATGGGCATGTTGTTAGGTTCAGAGCTGTTTGTGTGACTTAGACATTTAGCCTACTAAAGAAGTGTCCATGGGTTTAGTGAAGAAGATGCTTCACGGGAAAGCATGGTTAGGAAATTACAGCAGGAAAAGTGCTGTTTTATGCCGTCTTCCCTCTAGAGGCCAGTCCAGGTCAGCTCTGTTCCAGACATGAAGGCTCTAGCAGGCCCCAGGTGAAGGCTGGGGTTTGACGGGGTGCTTTAGGAGTTAGCATCTGATTGTCCTGCCCTGTTGGCCTGGGACCCAAGGCTGGCACTAGGGTGTCACTGTGAGAGGTGATGGATGTTCCGAGTGCTCAGTGTTCTGCGATTGCTCCTGCAGGTGGGAAAGGAAGTGGTATCTTCGATGAATCAGCTCCTGTGCAGACCCGGCAGCATCTGAACCCCCCTGGTGGGAAGACCAGTGATATTTTTGGCTCCCCAATCACCGCCACTTCCCGCTTGGCACACCCAAACAAACCCAAGGTATGGACTACATTCAGGTAGCAGACATGGAAGAGAAACATGTAAGCCAAGTCTCTTTAAAAAGGCTCTGAGCCAGGTGTGGCATGTTCGTGGGAAGGGACAGGTAGATGACGTTGCTTTTCCTGGGAGCAGTCATTAGTCACTGAGTTGGGAACCTCTCCTGAGTCACCCAAGAAACATCCAGCCTGGTGCTGACGAAAGCCCTGGGGGAGGAAAGCTCCGCACACAGGCTGTGGCTGCTGCCAGGGGAGTGACACAACTGAGCGTTCCCGAGGAGTCGGACCCTCACGAATTTTTCCCTATTCTTATTTCATTTTGGAAGAGAAAAATGATGGGTTCCCTCCCTCATTTGTTGAGTTTTTGGGGGTTTTTTTGTGACAGGGTCTTGCTCTGTTGCCCAGGCTGGAATGCAGTGGTGCGATCACTGCTCACTGCAGTCTTGAACTCCTAGACTCAAGTGATCCTCCTGCCTTAGCCTCCCACAGTGCTGAGATCACACGCTGAGCCACAGCACCTGGCCAGGGATGGTTTTTGGTGGGCATCGCCCCACACGGCAATGAAGTCCTCGTGCTTGTTATCTGTGCTGGTTAGTGGTGCTTGGCTGACATGTAGCTGGCGCCTCTGAACCAGTGAAGTCACCCTCAGAATGATACCAGCAGAGTCTGCGCTTACAACACTGACTCCTAACCAACAGGAAGTAGAATGCCGGAGCAATATGGCTTTGGATGTGGCCTTAGGGAGTACTGCTCAGATCTGTGGCCTCAGGGCCTAAGGGAGGGCTCCACCGAGGCCAGTCCTGGCTTCCCTGAGGACCAGAGCCTGCACTTCCCCCGCTTGGACGTTGTTTGCCTAAGTGGTAGCAGAACATTTCTGGAGTTTACTGCATCCAGACTCATAATAGAGGCCAGGATCTTTATTAACATAGTTATTAGCAATATTCTCAACTTATTTGCTTTTCTACCTTTATTGTGGTCATAAGGTACAATCTCTTTCCCTAAAACAGAAAATTCTTAACTATTGCTGGAGCTGCTTAAGCCTAGAAAATTGCTGAACTTTTGTTGGTTCACATGCCAGGCCAGAAGGTGGCCCGTGGCAGAGTTGAAACGGAAACTTGAAAAGAACCAAGACAAGGAGAGAACAAGAGTGGATGCAGGAGCAGCACCCAGTCTGGATTGCCCCACGACTCTGCTGCGCGGGCACCTCCGCAGTGGCGTCTCTTTCCAGTCTGGTCTCCTGGGAACCAGGCGGGAGCCTCTCTGGTGTTACTAGACTGTTATGTTTAAGTTATTTTATTTTATTTTGTGTGTGTGATTTAACTTTTTATTTCCCCCACCGAGTCTGGGAGTTTGACTTATTTTAAAAGAGCATTTCTTTGGAAAGTACTTTTAGGGCCTCTGCTGCAGGCTGAACCTTGGCTAGACCAGAAATGACCTGAAGTCAGCAGTTCCTCACTAGGAGAGGGGCTTGAATCAGCGGAACACAAGGGTGAGATGCCTCCTGCGGCCACTCACACGTTCCAGCGAACGTGGATTGGGCAGAGGACTGTGCGCCCTTAGTACGACTGGGCATAGAACAAGCAGAAACAGAAGAGAACTTCCTTGATTTTTAATAAACTTAAAGGTCTTTTGATCTAGGACCACTGTTTATCCCCAGCATCACTGGAGAAATGGCCAATTCCAGGTCAAGGTCAGGCAAGGTGAGCCTGGAGCATCTTGCAATGCCAGAATTCCAGAAGCTGTGCAGGCTGCTGGGGCGGTTCCGGGACTCTTACCACCACGTGAAGAGGGCCCATTGGCCAGAAAGTGGGGCTGTTTGATCCTTAACAAGTACAGTGATTGCAATGGTTTGGAATTCATGGGCTCATAATGGCACTAAAAATCATCTAATTTGTGACCTTTGGAGAATGCCACAGGACCCATTTGGGCAGCTAGAGGAGGACACAGTAGAGCTCCTGGCCAGCGTTTCCTGCCTGACCCGTATGGCAGGATAGCAGCTGTTAAGGGTAAGTTCCCTTTTGGAAAAGTACTCCTGGCGGTAAATGAAGACACAGTGACGGAATTAGAATATCACCATTTTGCAAACTTGTAGTAAAATTGTGGATCTAGACAGTGATCATCAGTGGCTGTTACATCCCAAAATGCTACGGGCCTGGTAACGAGTCCCTCAAGGACCACCTTTGACATTGTCTCATCAAAAAAATCAAACCTAGATCAGACCAAACCCCATGTTACACCAGAGTGATGTGACGTGCAGGAAGTTGCAGGGCAGACTGCGATGGCCGTCCTGGAGATTAAGGGGAGACTTACTGCAATCCCTACCAAAGTCTCAAGAGTTTTTTTTTGTAAATGGAAAATCCCATCCTAAAATTCATATGGAATCTCAAGGGACCCCAAATAACCAGAACAATCTTGAGAAGGAAAACATTGGAGGCTCTTATTTCCTGATTTCAAATCTTACACAAAGCAAATTAAAACAACATGGTACTGGTGTAAGGACAGACATACAGATTGGTAGATAGAATTGAGAACTGAGAAATAAACCCTCCCAATTATACCTCTTTATTCAGGCGATTTTTCCACAGGTGCCAGGATCATCCAGTGGGAACAGAGTAGTCTCTTCAGCAAACGGTGCTGGGAAGATTGCGTGTGCACGTGCAGGAAGATAAGAGTTGGACCCTTACACCCTACATAAGGATGAACTCAAAATGGACCAAAAACCTAAAGTTAAGAGCTAAAACTATAAAATTCTTACGAGAAAATATAGAGACAGATCATCATGAATTTGTCCTTGGCAATGGAGTTTTAGATAAGACACCAAAAACACAGGCAACAAAATTAAAAATAAATAGATTGGACTTCATTAATGTTAAAAACTGTGCATCAAAGGACACTATTCAAACTGAAATGCTGGGCGCAGCAGCTCACACCTATAGTCCCAGCACTCTGGGAGGCTGAGGCGGGAGGGTCACTTGAGCCCAGGTGTGTGAGGTTGCAGTGAGTGACAATGATACCACTGCACTCCAGCCTGGGCAACAGAAACCTTGTCTCCAAAAAATAAAAAAGGTGGGAGGCGGTGAAAAGACAACCCACAGGATGGAAGAAAATATTTGCAAATCACATATCTGATGAGGGTTTCCTGTCTAGAATGTATAAAGAATGATGCCTGAGGCCGGGCGCGATGGCTCACGCCTGTAATCCTAGCTCTCTGGGAGGCCGAGGTGGGCGGATCGTTTGAGCTCAGGAGTTCGAGACCAGCCTGAGCAAGAGCGAGACCCCATCTCTACTATAAATAGAAAGAAATTAATTGGCCAACTAATATATATAGAAAAAAAATTAGCCGGGCATGGTGGCACATGCCTGTAGTCCCAGCTACTTGGGAGGCTGAGGCAGCAGGATTGCTTGAGCCCAGGAGTTTGAGGTTGCTGTGAGCTAGGCTGATGCCACAGCACTCACTCTAGCCTGGGCAATAAACTGAGACTCTGTCTCAAAAAAAAAAAAAGAATGATGCCTGAGACTCAACAAAAGAACAGACAGCCCAGTTCAAATGTGGCAGTGGACTTGAATAGACATTTCTCTGGTCCAGATACACAAGTGGCCAATAAGTGTGTGAAGAGATGCACATCTCCCCCCCCCCCCAATCAGTCATTGGGGAAATGTAAATCAAAAACCACCATGAAGCTGGACATAGTGATTTGCCCACCAGCAGTCCTAGCCACTCAGGAGGCACAAGCAGGAGGATCCCTTGAGCCTAGGAGCTCGAGGCTGCAGTGAGCTGTGATCACACCACCGTACTCCAGCCTGGGTGACAGAGTGAGACCCCATTTCTTAAAAAAACACAACCAGAAAAACCATGGTGAGATACCACTTCACACCTACCAGAACGGCAGTGATGTAAAAATGGAAAACAACAAGTGTTGACAAAGATGGCACTCCCCTACGTTGCCGTCGGGGGTGTAAAATGCTGTAGCTGCTGTGGAGAATGGTTTGTGGTTCTTCAGAAGTTAAACCTAGAGTTACCCTGTGATCCAGCAATGCCACTCTTAAGTGTGCACCCAAAAGATTTGAAAAGGAGGATTGAAACAGATACTTGCACACCTATTTTCATAGCAAAATATTCATAAGAGCCCAAGGTAGAAACACCCCAAGTATCCATCAGCAGATGAATGGGTAACAACAGGTGGTCTATCCATACAGTGAAATATCACACAACCATGAAAAGGAATGGAGCGCTGACATGTGCTACATCCTGGACCAACTTTGAAAACATAATGTTGATGTTTAAAATTTGGCATTGATATCAATATTTACAGTTTTGAGAATTTTTTTTAAGGACATTTTTAAGAGCTACTTCTTGAATTGTCTATGGATAAATGAGATATCTGGGATTTGCTTCAGAATAATCCCATACAAGGATTGGGAGGCCCGAAATTGGGAGAACAGTGTGGCCAAGACAAGGGTGGCATGAGTTGGTGTCACTGTGCCTGTACAGAGGGTTATGCGGGGTTCACGGTATTGCTCTGTCTACTCTGTTTATGGTTAAAATTGTCCACAATAAGGACATTTTTTAAAAGTTAAAAAGTCAGCCGAGTGTGTTGGCACACAGGGGCGATCCCAGCGATTCGGGAGGCCAAAGTGGAAGGATCACTTGAGCCTGGGAGCTCAAGGCTGCAGGGAGCTGTGATCGCACCACTGCACTCCAGCCTGGGTGACGGAGCAAGATCCTGTCTCTAGAGAAACTCAAAAGTTGAAGTCATTCATGTCCTGGTTTTCACTGTCCAGTTGAATAAGGGTGGAAAGGTTCTGACCGACCGCTGACCTGCCGGTTTGCCTTGTTGCAGGATCACGTTTTCTTACGTGAAGGAGAAGAACCAACAGCGGACCTGAAAGGTGAGCTGCTGTCTCCTGCCCCTTCTTCCTGAGTGGCCTCATTCCGGATGGCTGCTGGTGCGTCCCCAGGGACCGGAAGGCCGCGTTTCTCTGCTCCTTCCAGGCCGGCTGCTGTGCCCGCTGCTGAGAGGATTTGGCATTTGAAGCAGCTTGGGGTAGAAAAGGTTTCCTTTCCTTGTTGCTCATGAGCCTAGGCCTGAGAGCAAGGTGGTATCTTCCTAGTGCCGATCCTGTGGAGAGAAGGGCTGGGACCCCTTACCTTTCATGAACTTGCGACCAGTGGTGGAGCTGGCAGAGCTAATTTAGGAGAGGGATGCAGGAGAGCTGGGACGTGGGAAGGAGGGATGCAGGGCAGGGTGGGGGCGGTACGTGGCATCTCCGTGGTCGGTCGCCCAGGAGCCACTCTGTGGTCGGGTTAGAGGTCAGACTTCAGCTCTCACTGTGGTTCTCCAGGCTGACCCCGGGCAGTGATTCCTGCCTTCGGGTCACCATTTCCCTAAACTGATGACCAAGACACGCAGGAGTTGATTCTTCCTCCAAAAAGTCCAGAGCAGTGGTGACAGGAAGGCTGGCCTCCGCCTTGTTGAGACGCGCTCCCTCCTTTGCATGTGCACCCGGGGAGTTTGCGTTTCATGCTTGCAGTGGAAGAAATAGGAGTGGACTCTAACAAGAATATAAAGAAACAACTAACTAACTTAGGAAGAAACCAAAGCATGTTCTCCATGGCAAGCTCTAGTGTCACGCTCACGTCAAGAGCAGCGCCTGCTAAGTGCCTCGGGCTGGCGTGGTGCAGGGTGGAAAGCCTGGCTCCTCCCTTTCCCGGTAACAGTATGAATTCCTTGCGAGTTGCTCTGAGACCCTGTTTCTCGCTGCACGCCTGGCAGGGGGACAGGTTGCTTCTAATAGGTGCTGTGCTCACTTTGCCCTACAGCTGCGGCGAGCATCCTACCTGGAGAAGAGCGGGGCGAGAGAGGCGGTGCCAGGGAAGCAAGCCCTGCCACGGAGCACGGGCCCACTGCCAAGGTCGACAGCCACGAGCCCAGGCTGGGGCCTCGGCCTCGCTCGCACAACAAAGTCCTCAACCCCCCAGGAGGCAAATCCAGCATTTCCTTCTACTAGAACAATGACTGCCTGACCATAGCCAGACAAGAGAGTCCGGAGTTGGTGTAGCAAATACTGTCGTTTCCTTTAGCCCGAGCGAGCTGGGGGGAAAGGGGGATAGTCATGAGCGGGAGGCTGGCGGCTCGGGGTCTCCGCTGACGTCACAAGAGCTGCCCAGAGGACAACGCCCTCCAGACCGCGAGACATGCCTGTGTCTGCGCGGGGATAAAATGCGACTCCCCTGGTTTTCACTCACTCCTAGTTCCGGACATGAGAGGAACTTTACGGTGGGCCAGGGCAGGGAGGCAGTGCGGGCCCCCGGGAGGCTTGGCGAGGCGCGGCGTCCTGTGCCAGCCAGTGGGACACCTGGGAAGGACGGAGAGGACACAAAACAGCCCGTCCTCTGCGTGTGGGGGGCACGTGTAGACACTGACGAGGCGCTGGGGGGTGTCTGGACAACCCCTCGGATCCTGACGCCAGGTGCCCTCACCACGCTCCCCACCCCAAGGCCACCCTGCCGAGCCCCAGCGTCTCCTGTGCGTTTTATCCCCAGTTTTTGTTTTGTTTTGTTTTGTTTGTTTGCAGTCTTTTCTTAAAACAGCTTGATTGCTTCTCCTTGGCAGCTTTAAAAAAAACCAAAAAGTTGTCCTCAGTCTTCTGTTTTGTGGAAGGTTTTACACCCTAATCCTCTGAGCTGCCCAGTTTCTACCGCCCAGAGCTCTGGCCCGTCTCACGCAGGGATCTGCCCTCTCCCGCAAGGGACAGCCTTGGTCCTTCACCTGCCAGTTTTGCTTGTGAATCGTTCCTTTTCTTCTCATCAGCCTTAAGTCCAGGCCTTTGTTCTTCTCCAGGGACATGGACAGTTGCCTCACAAGCCAGGGTTCTTCCATAAGTGCGTCCCACTGACCTTCACAGGACTTGGAAACCACTCGGATGTGTCCAAGTGAGGGGCTTGTTTAGCTTCTCCTGTGTCTTGCATGGGGAAAATATGAAAATACAATAATATTTAGGTGCTTGAGAACCCTGGATTCTTTAATACCTGAAAAGCTATTTTTAAACACCAGCTTTACATAAATGATTATTGATTCTACTCTGTTCCTGACAGCTTCCCAGAAAAAAGTCACTTGCTCAGGTTCACCAAAGAGGAACAGAACCTGCTTACACCACCTTGTGAAGCTTTGCAGAACCTCTGGCCATGGTCACAGTCGTCTGGAAGAGATTGGAGACCTGAGCCCAGGAGGTGAGGTAGTTTAGCAGCAGTCACGGCTGTTCAGTTCCCTGGCTCTTGCCGGCTAAGGCAGTGGGCCAGCAGGAGTGGCGCTGCTCAGCTCTCAGGCAGAAGTCCCTCCTGTTCACCCCTAAAGGGCCGCAGTTTCAGTCCCCTGCTTCCCTTGGGCGGCCATCTGTCTGCAGAGAAGAATGTCTGGGTGGTAGTAGCTATTGCTCTGAGTGCCTACAAAGCTAATGCCTGGTGCTAGAAACATCATCATGATTAGAATTTATTAATAGAAAAGCAACAACTTAGCCTCACGCTGGCCTACCTGCTTGAGTGCATGCAGGAACTGCCTGCCAGGCTCACTTCCTGTGCCTGGCACATGGAGGCATCTGCGTGAGGCTTTGTCAACCAAAGACGGTCCCCTCCCTTCAACTGCCCTGCAGACTTTGGAGCCAAGAAACAGTCATTCCACATGACTCTGTCGCACTTCAAATGGTTTGTGGTTCAGCCATTTATAAGAGTTGTTAGGAATTCAGAGCTTTGCCATTTAAAAACGTCATAAATGGTAGTATACTTTTAAAACCCAAACACACTAATTTGTTTTACTTAAAAGGAAATAGTCTAATGGTAGAAATGAACGACCACTTACAACTCTTTCTAATGAGAAAATGTTTTGTGAATCCACATTGGGTTGCCTAGAACAAACCTGATGTTGCCGTGCTGGCCCTGCCCCTCCCTCGAGCTCTGCTGTCAGCCAGGTGCGGGAGCTCTGTGGTCCTGCCCACTGGCAGGCACTTCGGGTGGAGAAGGGAGAAGCCAGGGATGAGAAAGAACGTCTTGGGGAGTGAGAAAATCAACCGTTAACCAGAGCAAAGGCCCCTGGGCAGCAGTGACAGAACTCACCTCACTCTTTTCCCATCTTTCCCACCTTTCCTGAGGCTTGAGGGCTGGGCTGAGTCCTGGGTAGGCTGGGCGCGGGAGCCCCACTGTGGTTGCCCTTTGCATTTGGAAGGTGTTCTGTACATTGGGGACTGCCTGTACTTGGAAGATTAAAAACTTTAGCATCCTGTTTTCAACCTCTAAGCTGCATTGAGAAATTACTACTCTGTATTTTGATTAAGCCTTAAAACTTTTAAGTGCATTTGGTGCCAACATTTTTCTAGTGCTGTATCTAAACAAAAAAACCTATACTCATATATCAGTGTAATTTTGATAGGAACATTTTTGTTATTTTTACAAGGCAGAATCGGGTGTAACCATTGAATTAAACTTAGCAGTCACGTACTCAGAGTCTTTGCCTGTTTTGTGTGTGCATGTCTCCTCCTCAGTTCATTCTCCAAACAAAATGCCTGAACTCTGCCCTTTTCCCTGCTTTTCATTGGTGAAGGGATTTGCCTTTTTTGGGGAGTGTGTGTTTTGGTTTGTTTTTTCATTTAGCCAAAGGATGCCCAAATTAATCTTCTCAAAGCTTTGAGCAGAATTAGTGGGGAATACACCAGTGTTTTCAGTTTCTGTCCACTAAATGTAATGATTATTTTTTCTCATATACCATTTGTTCTAAAGGTGTTTTTAAGATGTTTAACCTGCCTCTAACTTGCCTTTGAAACTAGTGACAATCCTTGCAATGAGTGGGTGAGGTGACTCTGAGAGCTTCTCAGATCCAAGTCCTGTCTCTGTTTTTCTATGTTCCTCAAACAAACGTCATGTCCTCGCGTGCATCACGTGATTCAGGGTGATGAAACTTCTCAGATTACCTGCCTGCAGAGCTCCCTCTAAGAGGCTCCACACCACTCTGCCTGCTGGATCGAGGCTTCAGATGAAGAAAACCAACGTGGGTTACCTGAAATGCCATCTTTACTGTTCCACACGTGTGTTTCTGAGTGTAGAGCATGTTCCAGGGGCTGGGCTGGGCTCTGACAGTGCCACGTTACCTATTTGTAGCAGCTGCGCAAGCTGCAGGCAAGTGCCGAGATCTCAGACGGTCACAACTCAGCTGTCGGCAGTGGCCAGGTCTGGAATGACCACAGAGGCTCCACCCATGTTAGGATGAAGGGGTGATGAACAGACCTCAGAGTCCCCCTTCAAGGCCCACAGCCTGTCTAGAAAATACACTGGCTTCTTTGACATCCTGTAACTCGCTGTTACCTTTGTGGTGTGCCTCAGTGGTCCGACCCTGCAAGCATGTGTACACACCTCCCGTGTCAGTTGGTTCATTTCTTCTGAACTCATGACTCATGATCTTAGTCCTTCCAATCTTGGGGACTGTTCCTATTTTATACGCGGCTACAGAGTGCTATGTAAAGATGCCATCCTGGCTGGACCAATGGCAATGGGTTACCAGAACTTACTAACATTAGTGTCATTGCAGTTGGTATACAACCCCCCACTGCTAAATTCCATGGGCTAAATTAATTAAAGATGCCATCTAACATTCAAATGAAGAAAGGAGAGGGACATTACAGGGACCTAGGTGACTTTTTAGCAGGTATTATAATGGGACAGATACTTAGAAATTAAAATAGAACTTTTGAAACTTGTGTGCCTATCTTGTAATTTAGGGTCTTAATGAAAAAAAGTTAAATCCCGAATAATCTTTCCAAATCTGAAAGGAGATCTCTTCTATTAGAAGAAGTAAGTTCTATTCAGATAGCTTCAACTTTAAGGGGACCAGTTGTACTATTCAGCAAACATCAAGAATTATTCAGCACGTCATCTCATTCATTTATTTTTTATTTTTGTCATACCCAGGAAAGACCTGAGAATGTCATCTTGTTTAAATTTCCTTTTGTTTAACAAATTTCAAGTAACAAATCTGTCCCAGTCATGTTAGTGATAAACACTACTAACGATGGCCAAGTCATCTCTCCCTGTGGCACTGAGGGTTGCTTCTGTTACAGTGTGCTACTTCGTGAGTACAAAGGTCAAATGTCTGTAAAAGGCCTAAAACAAAAGCACCAAAATATTCCCCAGAATACTAGCTTGCTCTGTAGCTTGCTCACCAGGAAGAAGTATGCATTGCATTTTAACAATATAAAATTTAATAATTGTACATAACATTCATTGCATGTATATTTGCCAGAGGTGGTGCTGTGTCTTTCACAGGTTAGCTCACATTCCTAATAGGTTTAACATTTTAGGCTCAGTTTTGCAGGCTTGGAAATGGAGACTTGGGAAGATTAAGTCATTTAAGATCTAACCCCAGGCAATTTGAATCTGAGACTGAAACCTTAGACAGTTTGTCTCTCAGTGGGGTGGGTGAACATTTATACATCAAATAATGTTGCAAGAGGAAAATGTGAAAATACAATAGTATTTAGGGTGTTGGCTATAGGAGAGTTCATTGTTTTGCTGTAGTCAGGTTAGGGTGAGAGGATCTGAACTGACCTGAAGGCATTTTAGTAGGTGAACAGCTAAGAAACCATTCAATTAGCATTAAGAAGACCCGGATGGGTCTGGATTGGTTTTTTTTTTTTAATTTTTTTTAGAGGTGGGGTCTTACTATGTGGTCCAGGTTGGCGTAAAGTGTCCATTCACAGGTGAGATCATAGTACCCTGAAGCCTCAAACTCCTGGGTTCAAGGGATCCTCCTGCCTCAGCCCCCAGAGTAGCTGGGTGCACACCACACCTAGCTACTGATGGGTTTTTGAGCAGAATTCACACTACCTGTGTGGCCCCCAAAGTGAAAGTTCAAAGTCTGCAGTTCATGGTGTCCCCAGGTGCCTAGTGAAAGAAAATGCAAAAGTCTTCTAAAGCAACTCTTTTTCCTTTTAAGAGACCAGGTCTTGCTCTGTCACCCAGGCTGGAGTGCAGTGGTGTGATCTTAGCTCACTGCAGCCTCGAACTCCTGGGCTCCAGCGATCCCTCCGCCTTGGCCTCCCAGAGTGCTGGGGTTATAGGCATGACCCCAGCCAGAGCAACTCATTTTAAATTCAGGGCTGAAAGTATCTACACGGCTGAAGTCCCAGAGAACACTGAGAGAAGAGCCTGAGCAAGAGGCAACCACGGTGACAGACTGCAGAGTCAGCCCCGAAAAGGCAGCTGGCACTGCAATTAGGAAATACTAAAAAAGAAAAAAACCCTAAAGATAAAGTGGTTGAAAGTGTGAGAAATAAGAACCTATCAAAACTGGCAGAATGTAACACAATCAAGTAGGACAAAAATATAATCACTGAAATTGAAAACTCAGTGGACGGGTTCACCAGATTACACACAGCTGGAAAGAAACCGGAAGATGCCGGAAGTCACACACTGGGCAGCCGAGGGCGGGAGGCCGAGCCGCCAGCGCTGGGGCGCTAGGCGCGGGGCAGTGCGCGAGGGGTCTCCGAAGGCGACCGGAGGCCGCTCCGGGGGAGGCGGGCGGGGCCCGGGCCGCTGGCGAGCGCAAGCCCGCCGCGCAACGGCTTGGACTGGCCAGCCCAGAAGCGGCCCGCCTGGCCCGGCCGCGCTTCCGGGCCAGGACCGGCTTCCTCTGACGTCACGGCGCCCGCGCCCCCTGGCGGTGCGACGGGGCGCCGCAGCCCGCGCGGGTGCCGCCCCCTCCGGCGGCGGGCGGGACTTCCGGCGGGTGAGTGACGGGCGCGGCGGCAGCAGCAGCAGCAGCGGCAGCATCAGCACCAGCGGCGGCGGCGGCGGCGGTGCGGGAGGCGGCCGGCCGCGGCCTGCGGGACCAGAGGCGGGCGGGAGGGCCGGGCGCGCCGGCCGGACAGCGGGCCGCGCTGGCGGCGGCGGTGGCCGCGATGATGGAGATCCAGATGGACGAGGGCGGCGGCGTGGTGGTGTACCAGGACGACTACTGCTCCGGCTCGGTGATGTCGGAGCGCGTGTCGGGCCTGGCGGGCTCCATCTACCGCGAGTTCGAGCGCCTCATCCACTGCTACGACGAGGAGGTGGTCAAGGAGCTCATGCCGCTCGTGGTGAACGTGCTGGAGAACCTGGACTCGGTGCTCAGCGAGAACCAGGAGCACGAGGTGGAGCTGGAGCTGCTGCGCGAGGACAACGAGCAGCTGCTCACCCAGTACGAGCGCGAGAAGGCGCTGCGCAGGCAGGCCGAGGAGGTGCGTGGGCCGCGCGGGCCCGGGACGCGCCCCGGACCCCCACACCCTCTGTCCCGGGCCTGCCCTCCCCGCCTGCGCCGGGGTCCCCGCGCGGACACCCCGCCTCAGGACCCCTTCCCCGCCCGGGAACCCCTCCTCCCCACGCGCCCCGGGACCCTTCCTCCTGGCCCCAGGACCCCGCCCTGGCCTCCCCCGCCCCTGCCGGCCGAGGACCCCCCTCCCGACCCGGCGCTCCCGCGGGGCGCCCAGCCTCGGGCGGGCCTCCCTCTCCGCGCCCTCCCCGCTCCCAAGCCAGTTCCCTTTGCCCTTGCGCGTTTGGGGCCAAGCCGGTTTCCCAGACCCCGGAGACTGCCCGCGCTCGCTGCTGCAATTGTAAGCCCTCCCAGAGAGGGGTCTCTGGTCTCCCTGCGGTGCTGCCGCAGGAAGAGGCTTTTTGCTCGCCCCTCATCCAGTATTTTGAAGGCGTGTGACATGGTGAATTTGGGGATGGGTGTAAACACGGCCCCGCCGCAGCGAGGCTGCTTCTGTGCCGGGGAAGGGCCCAGGTTTATGGAGCTGACGTCTTTCCCCTGGTCCCTCAGCTGTTTGCTGATGGACGGAGGCCAGGGACCTCCACTCTGGCGTCTGGGCAGATCAGAGTAGAATTTTGAACTATTTAGTTGTGTTCTAGGCAGTTTTCATAACCTGGAAGTCGCTTGTTTGTGAAGCAGTTGGGGGAACAAACGGTGCATGTAGGGAACGCTCGGACTCCATTCGTCCACCGCTGTGTCCACCTTCCAGGCCTCGGCCTCCTGGGCGTCCTCAGGGTGGAGCAGGTTCAGGGAGCATGGGCTCTCGTCCCTGCTTGGCCTCTGTGACCTTGGCCACATAACTGGCCCAGCTCTGGGTTTTGATTTTCCATCAGTCAAAGGAATGAACAGCCCTCGGTGATCTCTGAGCCCAGAGATTCTGTTATTCTAGGAGTTAGGTGATGCTCTTTGATTTGTGAATAGGAAGCATCTTACTAAGTTTAAATTCCCTTTCTATTAATTTGGCTTAACATATTCCTGACTTTAGTAGTGAAATAAAAAAGATTGTTTCAGTATTTTGACTTTTTCTTAAACCAAGGTGGTTTTTATGCCCTAGTTTGGTTTAAAACGTGTTTATGAAAATGACAGTATCTTGTACCATTCTTACTTACTGGGCTTTATTTTCCATTCAGGTTTTGCGTCTGTCGAGAGATTGTTGTCTGTTGATTGGGATGCCCGAGCTCCCCCAGCCTGAGGGGGTGTTAGAGCTCAGAGTGACCCTAGGCATCTTACTGGGACGGGACCTGACCCCGGGAAGTGGAAGGGCTGGGCCAAGGTCACAGGCGAGGATGCAAACTGAACCCTGCGCCTGGCCTGGGCGCCTCCTCCCGCGCTGGGCTGTGGGGCATCGGAGGGTGCGCCCCAGAAGTCAGTCTCAGGGCTCCCCTGGCCCTGCCGTGAAGCTGCGGCTGTGTTCTTTGTGCCGGGCACTGCCCTCCACTTCTCTCAACTGTCCTCGGTGCCCATTTGGTGCCTGACTGAGGTTTCCAGTGGGTTTTTTTTCTTACACTCTGACCTATGTGGTCTATATAGTGGGTAAGAATGCGCTAAAAGGAGGAAATCTAGGTGGACAACCTTCAGGCTAAGAGTCATAACCTCGTATCTTAAAAAATCAGCTCTTCATGGATCGGTCCTTCTGCTCTGCCCCGTGCAGCTCATATGCAGCCACCAGCGTGTCCCCCACCCTCCTGCTCCAGCTCCCACCGGACTAAGCTGGTGGGCGGCAAAGAGGTTGCCTCTGGGCCGAGACACCATTGCCCCAGCTATTTAGCAACGCTGCCCAGAGAGCTTCCTGAGCAGGGCCTCAGAGCAAGCAGATGCTTAGCTGGCCGGCATGGAGGGAGGCTGTGATTACATGCTAATGGCACGCCCTTGGGAAGACCTCGGGTCTTTACAACTGGAGAAAGGCACGGCACTGCAAACACTGGGCGTGCTTGCTCCTTTATCGACTCAGGCAGACCCTCGACTCCAGTTTTGTGCGAAAGACCACTGTGCACGGTGGGTCGGCTTCCATTTCCAGGCAGGGACTCGTGATCACATAGATGTGTGTCTAATAACACAAGAGCTGGACGTCACAGGCTGCAAGCCTGTCTTGGTGCAGAGGAGCTCCTGAGTGAGCTGTCAGCGGAAGCGCCGGCCCCAGCCGCTCTGCTCTAAAGGCTTAGTCAGAGGCGGTAACCTGAGCCTCCTGCAGCCCTCCGAGCAGGCAGACCCTGCAGGGATTTTTTAAAAGCCTTGAGCAGAGCACATATCCCTGTCCCCTATTTCTTGACTGTAGTGATACAGTGAGAGGTGCCGAGTGTGTTCTCACACTGGGCAGCTGGCTTCATGGGGGTGACGGCAGCTAGAGGTGGCGGGGTCCAGGCAGGTGCCGCTTGGGTGCCAGCCCTGCTCTCAGGAGCCGCACACCCTGCGACCCGCCTCTTCCCCTCTCTGGGTCGTGGCAGCTCCCTCTGTAAAGCCCGAGAGTTGCAGACGTGGCAAGTCGGTGTCCTCTCCAGTGCCAAGTGCCATCGCTGGTCGCCTGGAGAACTGTGGCAGGTGGATTTGGCGGCGTCGGGCAGAGCCCTTGATGGGTTCTCGGGTAGCCCTAGATGGTGCGGTCCTGTGACAAAGTTTTAAAAATCCCTCAAGTTCCTTCCCACTGGGATGGAAGGAGGGGGGCAGCGGGAAAGGACGCCCCTCCCTGCAAGGGGCCCCGGTGACCTCAGAGGGAGGAGTATGCGGAGCCACCGAGTTTGCCACACTCAGCCAGGCAGCGAGAGCCCTTTTCCCCGCAGTGAAACCGCTTGGCTTCTAAGGGGAAAATAACGTTCCAGAGACAGCATGTGAGTATTAGGAGTCATTATTTACCTAAAAATATGAAATCTCATCCCTAAAGAAACGGCTAGTGACACCCCCAGAGCATCTCAAGCAACTCGGGGGACGTTCTGTCAACAAGGCAGACGTGTGGGTCCTTGCTGAGGACCGACACGTGATGGAAGGAAAGCATCCGAGTGGAGGGAAGCTGTATCCAGAACATATTTCTTCCTAGTTAAATAAAAGTAATCCGTTTCATAGAAGAGCATTCGGGTAGGATTAGGCTGAAAACACAAACAACAGAATCCTCCTCTATAGAGATTGTCATCGTGCCTTTTTTTGTAAGTGAATCAATGCATTGAATCAGAAGTTTTTAGTGTTTCCCATATTACAATAGTAAGTTCACCACCACTTGGCCAGAGTGTGATACCTTCTTTCGCCATGTTGTAATGCTGAGAGCAGTTTTTGACATCTTTTTTTAAATTGGTGGGGGTTTTTTAGAGGAAGCTGTTAAAATGCGCTGGCTGGAGCTGCCTTTCCTAATTGCCTCTAGAAGTCGGTCCCCCGTGGCTGTACCAGGGACTCCAGGAGTACAACTGTCTCCCGAAAACGTGGAAACAAATGGGTGTGGGAGCCGTGGGGAAACAGAGGCGCTTCCCAGCCAGATGGCAGAGTCCGGGAGCTGGGGGCCAGGGTGTGGCTTCCTGCTGGCCGTAGCGGCAGTCGTCAGATGGGCTCAAGCACTGATAGAAGTCAGTTCTAACAAAGTCAGGACTTCTGAATTAAATCCGTCTCATTTTTAAGTCTTTTTAAAATTCTGTTTTGAGATAATACACAAGTTGCAAACATGATGCTCCTCGCCCGGATTCCCAGACGGGAGCATTTCCCACGTCGCTTTTCTCTCGCTCTGCTCAGGCCCAGGGCCCTGCATCCCGGGCCTCCCTCCTGCCGGGGGTCCCGTCCTCCACTCTGCCACCTGGGCAGTTCACAGCACAGGGCTGCTACTCTGCCTCCTTCCGGTGCTCAGACACCAGGCAGCTGTCCTCACCCCCGGCGAGGGGTCTGCCCAGTCCTACCCTGTGCAGGGTGGGCGTGGGGGGACACGGGATTCGGGACGGGCGCTCCCTGCAGTTCCCGTCTACCACTGCGGTGGGAAGATGGCCTGTCAGCGAGAGACGGGACTGTGGAAGGCACACGGCAGCGCAGCCCTCCAGGTCTGTGCTTCGCTCTGTACGGTCGGGTCCCGAGGCCCAGCTCACCGTCTCTGCAGCCAGCCACCGGGCCTGGCGTCCTTCCATCCTTCTCTTCTTTGCCACCCTCCACTTCAGCCACCGCCATCACCCGGTCTCCCGCTACTCCCCCACCCTTCTCCGTCACCTCCCCACGCCACCCGTCCCTGACCCTGCACAGCACTCTAGGTGCCAGGCTAGTGCCGGCAGGGTTTTTTGCTCTCAGTCAAACGAGGGGATGTGGAGTGACCGGGTGGGGCCCCGGTCTGGGCCCCCCTCTCACCAGCCTCCCCTCCCTATGGGCTCTCTCTCTCTCTTTTTTTTTTTTTTGAGACAGAGTCTCACTTTGTTGCCCAGGCTAGAGTGAGTGCTGCGGCATCAGCCTAGCTCACAGCAACCTCAAACTCCTGGGCTCAAGCAATCCTCCTGCCTCAGCCTCCCCAGTATGTTAGTTGTCCAATTAATTTCTTTCTATTTTTAGTAGTGACTGGGTCTCGCTCTTGCTCAGGCTGGTTTCGAACTCCTAACCTTAAGCAATCCGCCCATCTCGGCCTCCCAGAGTGCTAGGATTGCAGGCGTGAGCCACTATGCCCGGCCCCTCTGGGCTCTCCACCGTCCCCTGCCCCAGGCTCCCCTCCCTCCTCAGGCCTGCCCTGCTGTGGGGGGGTTACCTGGCCACTTCCTGTCCCGCCCAACTCCCTAGCATCTGTGCGGGTGCTGAGAAGTGAAGTGAGAATGGTGCCCTGTGCCCCACGCAGGCGTCCCCGAGTTAAGCGGCTTCCTGCTTGAGGGAGGGGTAGCCCCCCTGGTGCATTCAGCCCCAAGCCCGTTCTTTGCCTTGTCCACACACCTGCAGAGAGGCTGGTCTCTGTCTGTGCGCGGGCTCGGAGGAAAGCGGCCCTCCTCTGCCTCATGCACCTCACACACCTCGCGCGCTGGCCGCTCAGCTCCTGAAGGTCAAGGACTGTCTCTGGAGCCGGCGTTCTGTCTACAGAAGTTTCTTTCAGAACGTTCTGCTTTGCGCTGTCCAGCTCAGCAGCCTCCAGCCACATGGGGCCATGGAGCACTTCACGGGCGACTCCTGGAACCGAGGTTTTTGTTGTCTTTCATTTTAATTAATTTACGTTGAAACAGTCGCGTGTGGCAGGGCTGCCGTGCAGGGCGTGGGGCTGAGCTGCCTTGAAGCCGGGCAGTGATATTTCTGAGTTGCTCAGCGTCAGAGGAGGGAGGAGGATGCTTAGAAAGTGGGTTTGCTTCTGAATGTGTTCCAGAGAGGGGAGATTTCTGATCCGGAGACCAGCGAGGAGAAAACCGTGGGGTGGGGAACGAATGCGCCGTTTAGGAAAGGATGGAGAAGTGGTGAAATCCTTGAAAAGCCAAGGAGAGCCTGGCAGGATGTCTCCAGCACCTCAAATCGCCTGTGCTTGGGGCACAGGGTTGAATCTTCGTTTTCTTTTCTTCGTTATTGGGGGCTTGGGGAGGGACAGCAGTTTTCTTGAGGTACCCTTGACATGCCCTGAACTGCGCATATTCCGGCTGCAGTTTGGTGGGTTTTGACGTGGAGTGAGGGAGTGAGGATGCCGTCACCCCGCGGGCTCCCTGCAGAGCCGCCCAGCCCCTCCCTGCGCCCCTGCCCCAGGTGACCACCGACCTGCTTCTGCCACTATACATTATTCTGCATTTTCTGGAATTTTAGATGAATGGAGTTGTGCGGTGTATACGCTCTTTTGTGTGACTTCGGTCACTCCGCATGACAATTTTAAGGGTCATCCAGGTGGTCGTGTGCCGTCCCGTCATTGCCAAGCGGTGTCCAGCCGTGTGGGCGTTTATCCATCCCCCTATCGGTGGAGCTGGGAGACTTGACTTGTGCATAACCTCGACGCTTTTATCAGTTCCGTGAACCAGGCCACCCCGCCCACCGTTGGGTCAGGCGCTGCTCAGGGCGTCGGTTTCTGCAGGCGGCCGCCTGTGTTAGCAAGCGGAGGACCTGCAGGGACTACAGAGCAACCCGAGAGGCCAGAACCGGTGTGTGACCCTACGAAAGCACCCTGATCACCTGGGGTGGGAAGGTCTCACCCCGAAGCAACAAAACATTTGCAGAGACCCTTCTGAGCGCCTGTTAGGGGAAAGAGATTTGGGGAATTTCAAGTTGTTGATAGGTGTGATCAGGCCTTTCTCCTCAGGGATGTCCCTCTGTGAACTAAGATAAAACCCTAAGCCACACCCACAACCCTGGCGAAGGGGACCCCAGGACAACCTTACAACTGAAGGGAAAAGAGGCCGGATGCTCCTCAGACAGTAAGATATTGAATTATTAACAGGACCTAAGGGCACCCAGGGCAGAGTTTATGTCACCTGCAGGCCCTCAATGTGCCGAAGAGATTGCGTGAGCTAGTGACCATCGAAGGCTTGCCTTTATCAACTTGAAATGTGTCAAGCCTTTAGACGAAGCCTTATTTCTTTAACCAATTACAAATCAAAGAATATCTGAACCCACCTAAGCTGTAATGCCCACTTTGAGATGTCCTGCCTGTTGGAGCCAAACCAATGTACCCCTTCCATGTACTGATTTGCAGTTTTACACGTAATTCCTATCTCCGTGAACTCGTGAAACCAAACTGGGACCCGGCTACCTCGGGCCCAGTTCTCAGGACCCCTGGAGGCCATGAGCTGAGAATAAATCTCTTTAAATTATTCTGTAGAGTTTGGGGTTTTGTCTGTTAATGTCTCCTGGCAGGGTTCTTTTTTCTGTTTTTTTTTTGTTGTTGTTTGTTTGTTTTGTTTGAGACAGAGTCTCACTTTGTTGCCCAGGCTAGAGTGAGTGCCGTGGCGTCAGCCTAGCTCACAGCAACCTCAGACTCCTGGGCTCAAGCAATCCTGCTGCCTCAGCCTCCCGAGTAGCTGGGCATGCGCCACCATGCCTGGCTAATTTTTTCTATATATATTAGTTAACCAATTAATTTCTTTCTATTTATAGTAGAGACGGGGTCTCACTTTTGCTCAGGCTGGTTTCGAACTCCTGACCTTGAGCAATCCGCCCGCCTCGGCCTCCCAGAGTGCTGGGATTGCAGGCGTGAGCCACCGCGCCCGGCCCCTGGCGGGCTTCTGAGAGAGGGTCAGGACGTCGAGGTGCCTGCCATCCATGATGGCCGATTCAAAGGGAGCCTGTTGCTGGTGTGTTCTGGCGTCGTTCCTCCAGCTCCCTCCTTCCCTGTGGGCCTGCCCCGGCCTCCCCGCCAGCTTCCTCTCTCTCCTCCCCGCCAGCCAGCGAGCACCCAACTAGCGAGCCCGTTGGCTGCTTGACGCCCCCAGCCTCCCTCAAGACTGGAACGCTCGTTTCTGGAGGCAAGGCCCTTTGTGCGCCGAGAGCTGGCGCACCTGGCCGGCGTCTCTGCGAGGTGGGGCCGGGGCAACTATCAGGGGTGTGAACTATCAGGGGCGCTTCCGAGAATAAAATCCTACTTGACATCAACTAGTTCTTCTCAGGGAGATTTTTCACAGGATGAGACGGTAGGTGGGGTTTAGCTTTATCTTCATTTTTCCTGCTTCCCCTTGTACCAGCCGTGTGTATTTTTCTGTCTGCCTGCCGACTCTCGGGAGCTGGTGTGCATTTGACCGCTGGGATTTGTCCCGGCAGACGCGGGATCAAGCAGCCCCCTGCCCCCATGCACACACGGCGCCCTCGCCTCAGCCTGGCTCTCGCATTCCCGAGCTGGTCGCGGCGTCTCAGCCCACGTGCGATACTTGCGTGCAGAAATGTCCCTCCCTCTGCTCATGCGATGCCCAGGGGGCTCTGGCGGCAGCCTTTGTGACTCCAGGCCACGGCCCGAACGTCGGCTCCCCTGGGTTTTCGATCCAGGAGGTGACGCAGCCGTGGGGAACGGACAGACAGCTCCGGCGGCCCCTCCGGGCCACGGGAAGCATCTGGCCGTGCGGGGAGGTCCCTGTGGGTCCCCCCGGATTAGCCACGGAGGAAGGTGTCCCCCCGGGCACAGAAGCCTGCACCCAGCACCTCAGCCGTCTGCCTCTCTGCCTGCTTAAAAGACCAGAAAAGAGCATTTTTCCTTTTGGAAATTGGCTCCACCCCCTCCCTCAGAGGGAAGGAAATAAATCGATCAATAATGCGGAGGAAGGCGCCTTCCATCCCTGTGGGCGTCTGTCACTAACGGACAGAGTGGAACTGTCCCCTGCGTGTGGCCCTGGCCGGAGCGCATGTGAGAGGGAGGGCTGGGGCTTAACATGCGAACTGTAAGTGTCTGCCGGTAAAATATCCTCGTGTCACGATAGCAAGGGAAGCCCCGCGATTGCGCCGTGCGAGAGCGGGCGCCTAGAAATCACTCTCACACCCCGGGGACCAGGACTGCGGGCTGTCCGCTTGGTGTTGCGTTGGACGTGAAAAGTCAGTTTCCTTCTTAACTTTGCTTTTTCCCAAATAAAATGGAGGGATGATCTCATTCTGTGGAATACTAAGGAAAGCTGGCTTGGATTACTAGAGTTTGGGCGATCCTGGGCTCTCAGGTTGTTTTAATATATGTCTTGAAATTCACCAACTCACCAAAAAGCAAGTTCGGAGAACAAAAGTTGGACTTGATTTAAAGCAGAGCACTTTGTTAGCAGGAGGGAGGGGGGAGTCTTTCTTATTTTTCTGTTACTTATTTATTTAAATTTCTCTTTCACGGCAGTTGTCCGATCTCGGAACGTATCTTAAAAATACGCATCCAAACAGGGGTCCTGCGGCAGGTCAGCATTTAGAAGCGAGAATTGGGTGTTTCGAATCCAGGTTGGAAGGGGTCGACCCTGGAGGTGTTTTCCTCCATCGTGTGATCTCGAGCCGCTGCTATTTGGGGTGCTCAGAAGATGTGCCCCAGGGTGGCCTCACGCGTCTGTGTGTTGCCTCGTGACACTTTGGTCAGACCCGGTCGTTCCGACGGCGATTTCAGACGAGCCCCGACCCACAGTACAGGTAGCTAGTGTGTGCACAGACAGTTCTGCTGGCTGTGGTCACACCTGCAGCCTGGGCCGAGACGGCACGCAGGACGCCCCCTTACGAAACACAGTGCTGTGTTTCCAGTAGATTTTTTTTTTCTATAGTAGTGTGCAAGCCCAACCAGCACAAATGCTGATAGTTAAAGTTTTATTCTTCTCACTTCTATTCGTATTTTGTTATAGTCCGACTCTACCGTAAAGAAAGCTTTATTGGCCGGGCACTCTGGGAGGCAAGACAGGAGGATTGCTCAAGGTCAGGAGTTTGAAACCAGCCTGAGCAAGAGCGAGACCCCGTCTCTACTAAAAATAGAAAGAAATTAATTGGCCAATTAAAAATATATATTAAAAAAAAATGAGCCGGGCATGGTGGCGCATGCCTGTAGTCCCAGCTACTCTGGAGGCTGAGGCAGGAGGAACGCTTGAGCCCAGGAGTTAGAGGTTGCTGTGAGCTAAGCTGATGCCACGGCACTCTAGCCCGGGCAACAGAGCGAGACTCTGTCTCAATAAAAAAAAAGAAAGCTTTGTAGACTTCGTCTCCACCCTTCCTGTTCCCACCACTGCCAGTCCTTGGTTCTCTCACACCTAAAGTGAATGGTCTGTGAGTGCAAATTCTTTCTGCTTCTTTGGAAACAGCCACTGAGTTTCTGTGACTTGGACTAACGTGGTCACTAACGCTCACTGCCAGCCTTGCCCGGCGCCAGATGGAACTTGGGTCTGTCCTCCTGTCCCCGTGCCCTTAACCACCGCTGTCTCCCCTGGCCTGGGGCGTTTTCTTCTCAAAGGTCTGGCGTGCAGGGCGAGGCTCAGGGTATCTGGTCTCAGCCAGGCCCTGCCTCTCCACCGTGTGGCCCTTGTCACATTCCGTGGAAATCACGTTGCATGCTCCAGTCAGGTGGAACGGTCGGCCTGCATTTTTGTTAACTGCAATGACCTTAATGGTGTTGGAATACTTTTTTTTTTTTTTGAGACAGAGTCTCACTTTGTTGCCCAGGCTAGAGTGAGTGCCGTGGCGTCAGCCTAGCTCACAGCAACCTCAATCGTCAGCCTAGCTCACAGCAACCTCAATCTCCTGGACTCAATCGATCCTCCTGCCTCAGCCTCCAGAGTAGTTGGGACTACAGGCATGCACCACCATGCCCGGCTAATTTTTTCTATATATATTAGTTGGCCAATTAATTTCTTTCTATTTATAGTAGAGACGGGGTCTCGCTCTTGCTCATGCTGGTCTCGAACTCCTGACCTCGAGCAATCTGCCCGCCTCAGCCTCCCAGAGTGCTAGGATTACAGGCGTGAGCCACCACGCACAGCCTGGAATACTTTTTTGTTGTTGTTGTTGAGACAGAGTCTCACTTTGGTGCCCAGGCTAGAGTGAGTGCCGTGGCGTCAGCCTAGCTCACAGCAACCTCAATCTCCTGGGCTCAAGCGATCCTACTGCCTCAGCCTCCCGAGTAGCTGGGACTACAGGCATGCGCCACCATGCTCGGCTAATTTTTTGTATATATATTTTTAGTTGGTCAATTAATTTCTTTCTATTTTTAGTAGAGACGGGGTCTCGCTCAGGCTGGTTTTGAACTCCCAACCTTGAGCAATCCACCCGCCTCAGCCTCCCAGAACGCTAGGATTACAGGCTTGAGCCACCGCGCCCGGCCCTGGAATACTTTTTTTTTAAGAGGAGGAAACGAGAATTTCTTTTCAACTGTAGACAATCGTCTTGTCTCTGTGTCATCTCCAAACCCTGGGTGCCTCTGCTGGTGACCCCTGACCCAGCTCTGCCCAATCTGACGCTTGCTCTGAGAGACCTGGGCAGCAGGAGCCCCCTGGCCTGGCGGGTGGCGTGTACCCAGTGGGCTCCCCGTCCGTGGTCCGCCTTCGGGAAGCCGAGCAGGGAGGGCGAGGGGGTGGCCCAGGCCAGGGGGTCGGTGGTCACTCGTGTGTCTCAGCCCACCAGCCTGGGAAGCTCCCGGACAGAAAGCCTGGAGGACTGGTCGCGGTTGGCTGCCGAGCCCTGAGCCGTCGTGCCTGTGAGGCCAGGATGCCACGGGGTGTGGGAAACAGACGCGATGCGTGTTTGCCCCCCACACGGATGGGGCCGCTCTGCACGGAGGGGACGCTGGCGCCTTTGGCCTTGAGGGCGTCCGGGGGCACCGCCGGCTTAAATGTCCTTCTCTTAGTTGACTCCTTCTCGTGTCCTGATGCTGAAAGGCCTTAAAATATCATGTTAGAGGATTTCTGCACGTGACTGGGTTTGGGGCCAACTTTACCAGGAATCCCCAGGCTTATGGGGTTATATGGCCTGACGGGGCTTTTTGGCATTGTCTCTTATGCTGGATTTTAACTGTCATCTACCAGGATAGACCTGGGGAAGCTGGGAGTGGGTGTTCTTACGTTGTCTGTACTTTGGAAATCTTCCGGCTGACTCCTAAGCATCCAATGCTGGTGTTAGATGAAATGTAGACAGGGTGCAAGTTCCAGTGAGACAGCACTGTCACTGAAGAGCTATTTTCTCTGTGTGAAACCCCAGTGGCTCAGCTCAGAGGGAGGACAGTGAGCAGCTGTAAAGAAAGGAGGACGTTTCCAGTTTCTGGCTCCAGAAGCCTCATCAAACTAGTCTTCACTTGCTCAGGCTGAGTTCTCGCTTCATCCCAAGTCTGGCCCTAAATGTCATCTCACTGGAAACAAGGACTGAACATCTGACCCCTTCCTAAAGGACAGAGACCTGGTGCTTTCTGATAGGCGAGTTGCATATTCAAAAAATAAATACGTAAGTGATACGAGATGATTCTCAAGTTGATCTAGAAGGATAAAGGAGTGGGAAAAGTCCTGTCTCAGTGGCTCATGCCTATAATCCCAGCACTCCAGGAGGTGGAGGCAGGAGGATCGCTTGAACCCAGGAGTTCAAAACCAGCCTGAGCAAGACGGAAAAGTAGAAAAATTAGCCGGGCATGGCAGCCCACACCTGTAGTCCCAGCTACTCAGGAGGCTGAGGCAGGAGGATCACTGAAGCTCAGGAGTTGGAGGCTACAGTGAGCAGTGATGACGCCACTCACTGTACTCTACCCGGGTGACAGAGTAAGATCCTGTCTCAAAAACAAAAAAGGGGGAATAACCAAGAAAAGGTTGAAAATACAGGGATAACAGATGTCAGATACCAAAAGATACTATAACACCACAATACCAGTTGTGGTGTTCCTAAAAAAAAAAAAAAATTGGTACTGGCTCATGAGAGATTAGAATATATATTAGATTTAGCGTGTGATGAAGGTGGCATCTCAGAGTTGTGGGGAAAGGATAAATTACTAAGTACTGAGACAACATCCTACACCCAGACTACGCCCTGGAAAACGCTTGCAGATAAAAGACAGACAGGGTCCTGGAAAGTCCTCATAAATCAGCAGGAAAGGTGTGAACAGAATGACTATTGCCAAAGCAGCGGTCCGTGTTACCAGTAAATTCGTGGACGTGTTCAATGTGACCTATTACCAAGGAACTGAAGATTTAAGCAGTTGTGCTGCGTTCCCACTGGGGGTTGGCTACGACGCCGTTCAGCCGCGTGCGGAAGGAACCGCCGGGCGTCCTGGGAAAGGGTGTGTCTGCGTGGTGGGAGGGAGGCGTGGGTTGGGGACACCGTCTGAAGGGTCAGGTAGCAGGTGCAGCCACACCTGGGAGAGCAGGGAGCCAGCAGGCAGGTGCTCCGCTGTGCACACGGCCGGCAGCGCGGGGTGTTCAGAGCCACCCGGGAGCCTGGCCGGAGGCTGTGTGCTCTGCACGTGCACCAGTGAGAAACGGAAGTGGCTCCCTCACTGCTGTGTAGACGCGTCCAATATAAATGAGTGATTGAACCAGGTTACAGAGCACCCGGTGCACAATGGTTGCACTTCTCCCCCCCTCCCCCAATGTGGAAGGACAGCAGACAGTTCTGACTGACTCTCTAGGCGGTAGCCTCGCGGTTTTTGACAAATACTCCTCTCGCGACACTCTCATCTGATTTCTCTGTCTCCTCGAATCCCTTTTTGCCATTTTTGATTTTTTAAGTAATGGGAATTAAAATTGCCCTCTTAAAAAAATCCTTATCGGTTAGTCAGTAGCATTTACTTGTTTTTTCTTCATATGCTGGTCGTATCCACAGCTAACTCAAAAACACTTATTTTTGCCACACAAAATCCGTGCCTCTCCCTGGCTGTGGGCTGTTGGCTCAGGCTCTCTGACACCCTTCATGTGGGCCTGCCGCCCTCTCCCCGCCTGCCCTCCCGGCCTCTCCCGGGGTTTCCGCCTCTCGCTCCGCGGGTGAGTCATGCTCTGGGCAGGAGCCCCAGTGGTTTTCAGCACAAAGACCTTTTTAGAAGCTGCTGTGGGAAGAAGTGTCTGGGGGCCTGTTCCCGGGGGCCTGGGCGGAGTTATTATGGGAAACACAGCTGTGGCCACCGCCGGTGAGCCTACTCTTCCAGACACCCCAGACCCGAAAGCAGCCGTCGGTTTTATGTAACCATCTTCTGGGAGACTCCTTATGTCCTAAGAATGCAGCTGATACCCGGTGCTTCCTGCAAATGAAGTTTCTCGATAGTATTTCCCGGTTTTCTATTCGGTGAAATCGCGGTGTTAGCAGCGCCCCCTCAGGGCTGCCGTGGGAATTAACCTGACGGCGTGAGCCCACACGCTGGGCCTCAGTGGCACCTCTGCTCTGCAGACCTCTCAGGAGCTTCTTTTATCTTGCAAAGTGCTTTCCTTTCGCCTGGTCTGATAATAATTCTGCTCGAACTTAACGTGTAAGGATAAGGTTCCAAACCTAGACCCATCCCTTTGCTTTTCTTAAGGACAAGGAGCAAGGCTGGCGGCGTCCTGAGCCGGGACATGACGAGGTGGGGAAGGGTAGCCCGGGCTGTGCTCAGGGGTTCCGTGCAGAGGCGTGCACTCCTCTTTGCAGACGGGGCTGGCTGCGTGGCCCGTGAGGCCCAGTGCAGGAATGGAAATGCGGGGGCGCCCTGTGTCCAGAAGCTGTCACAAATGTCCAGACCACGACTGCATGGCATTAGAGCAAGCGTGGGCCTTCCGAGCGAGGCCCGAGCAAAGACCCAGAGCGACCGCAGGAACCCCGCACCTGCGCAGCAGTGGCTCTGGCCAGGGACTCTTTGTGGACAGGGTTCGCGCATGCCACCGCTGGAGGGCCGGGCGCGGAGCTGCTCGGTCCTGGGGGGCCAGGCTCACCCTCGTCCTGGTCACGGGACAGGCATTGCCGAGTGGCGGGAAGCGGAGAGACCCCCGTTCGGGCCCCACCCCTGGGCAGCCCTGGGCCCCAGAGACAGCCCCTGGCTCCCGCCCTGAAGGGCGGCTGTGGCCCGCTCACACCTGCTCCTTCTCTCTCCTCCACATGCAGAAATTCATCGAGTTCGAAGACGCCTTGGAGCAGGAGAAGAAGGAGCTGCAGGCCCAGGTGGAGCACTGCGAGTCCCAGGCGCGCCAGCTGGAGCTGAAGGCCAGGAACTACGCGGACCAGAGTGAGCGGCGCGGGGAGGCGGGGCCGCGTCCGGCCTGTGTTGTCCCTGGACGGGCAGCTGGGAAGGACGTTGGGAGCCTTTGACAGGAGAGACGGGAGAAATCCCGATGACAGCCATGTTTTGTTTCCACCCCGGTTCCCTCGGCCACTCGTGTTCTCTGTCCACACTGCCGTGCACATCTGCAGTCAGCTCAACTCTCTCGTAGAAAGAAAAGTAAATAAGCAAGGCCCCTCCCTTTTTTTGAGGCAGAGTCTCACTCTGTTGCCTGGGCTGGAGTGTCGTGGCGTCAGCCTAGCTCACAGCAACCTCAAATTCCTGGGCTCAAGCAATCCTGCTGCCTCAGCCTCCCGAGTAGCTGGGACTACAGGCATGTGCCACCATGCCCGGCTAATTTTTTCTCTATATATTAGTTGGCCAATTAATTTCTTTCTATTTATAGTAGAGCGGGGTCTCACTCTTGCTCAGGCTGGTTTCGAACTCCTGACCTCGAGCAATCCGCCTGCCTTGGCCTCCCAGAGTGCTAGGATTACAGGTGTGAGCCACCACGCTTGGCCACCAAGGCCCCTCTGATCACATAGCACCTGCTTCTCGCTGTGATCTGGCCCGGATCACCAGTGCGTGGCCCTTTAGGTCCCTCTGTGGCCTATAGAGCAAGCTTCCTGCTGCCCGGGGCTCACCATGGGAGGTGGAGGCTCCCCATGCTGGCCGGTTCCCAGACGGGCTCACGGCCAGCCAGGGGTCTGCAGGAGAGCCTGCGCCCTGCAAGCCAGGTGGAGAACGGGCCTTCTGTCGTCGGTACAGGAACAGTTGTTTCAGTTTCCGGAAGTCATTGCCTAGACTGTGCTGTCGGTGTCAAGGCTGCCCGTTTCGCTTGACTTCCTGTAGTCAGGTGTTCTGGTCGCGGAGACTGATTTGCTGCTTTGCCCGGTTGCCGTGGACGGCAGGCGCCGTCGTTCCTCTGGACAGTCAGGCCCCAGTCGGGAAAGAGATGCTGTGATACGTGGGCCCGTCCCCTTCCGCAGCCAAGACCTCGGGCCGCCGTGCCCAGGCTGACTGCCCATGGGTCTGAGGGCCGGCGGCGATCGCAGGGCCCGCGGCTGCGCACGCATGTGCACGCCCCGGTGTGTGTAGAGTGGAGGGAAACCAAAGGGCCGCTAAAGCAGGCACAGATGGACCCTCTCTGTGATCACACAGAACCTTTATATCCCTTTGCTTAGAACACGTTTCATGTGTGAACCCTTTTCAGCTGTTTTCTTGGAAGGAAAAAGCATAAACCCAAGTTTCAGACTGGAGCTATTCATTCGGTCCACACCAGGGTGGGGCACCAAGAGAGGTCGCTGCACAGCCCTGTCCAGGGATGGCGCATGCCAGGCAGCCCCCGCCAGGGCCGGGCAGGACACACCTGGGATGGCTCATCCGCCCTCTCCTCTGGTGGCCACATGTGTTGTGTGCCGTCTATAAGTTATACGTGTGTTGTGTGCCGTGTCTGTAAGTCGTACGTGTGTTGTGTGCCGTGTCTGTAAGTCGTACGTGTGTTGTGTGTCATGTCTGTAAGTCGTGTGTGTTGTGTGCCGTGTCTGTAAGTCATACGTGTGTTGTGTGCCATGTCTATAAGTTATACGTGTGTTGTGTGCCGAGTCTGTAAGTCGTGTGTGTTGTGTGCCGTGTCTGTAAGTCGTACGTTTGTTGTGTGCTGTGTCTGTAAGTCATGTGTATGTTGTGTGCCATGTCTGTAAATTATACGTGTGTTGTGTGCCATGTCTGTAAGTCATGTGTGTGTTGTGTGCTGTGTCTGTAAGTCGTACGTGTGTTGTGTGTCATGTCTATAAGTCGTATGTGTGTCGTATGCCGTGTCTATAAGTCATACTTGTGTTGTGTGCCGAGTCTATAAGTCATGTGTGTGTTGTGTGCCATGTCTTTATGTCGTACGTGTGTTGTGTGCCGTGTAAGTCGTACGTGTGTTGTGTGTCATATCTGTAAGTCGTATGTGTGTTGTGTGCCGTGTCTATAAGTCATACTTGTGTGCCGAGTCTATAAGTCATGTGTGTGTTGTGTGCCATGTCTTTATGTCGTACGTGTGTTATGTGCCGTGTCTGTAAGTCGTACGTGTGTTGTGTGCCGTGTCTGTAACCACTCGGGCTCCTCATGGGAAGGTCACACAGACTCCGACACCCACATTGCTCCTCAGTTGGGGTCCCCGCAGCGCGTCAGTGTCCCCCGGCAGCGTGGCAGATGCAGACACTCAGGCAGGCAGCGGCAGCGTGCGGGGACTCTGCTAGGCCGGCCACGCGCCTGGCCACAGAGCCGGAGAGCGTGCAGGCCGAATGGGACGTCAGCCATGGGGTTTGTTAGTCAGTTTGGAGCAGGCGCCAGGAAGCTGAGGAAGACGGGGGGCTGTGCACAGAGGGCAGGGCCAGCAGGGGAGACACGGCTGTGGGCCCAAGGGGGGCATGGTCGTGACTCGGTCTCCCCAGCCCTTGACACGTGTGAGGGACCTTGCAGCTGGTGCTGCTGTTGCCTCCAGTGTTCTGTTGCCTTTGGCATCTCAGAGGCTGCTCACTTTGAAACCTGGCCCTTTCCACATGCCTGTCACCCACGCCTTAGCAGTACCCAGCACACAGCGAGTTTTGCCCGCGTGTCAGAAGCTCCCAGCTGACCCGAGCGCCGCCCACGCGGGAGTTTCCGCATCCCGTTTTCCTTCGAGGCAGAGCCGGACACTCCACAGTCGTGCGGAACACGCATGGCCGCCAGGCAGCCGAGCCAGAGCCGTGCCCCAGGGGTGCACAGCGTCAGGGTTTGGGCCTTGTCCCCTGGCGCGCCCCGAGGCGTGCGGCCACCAGCAGCCGTGTGGCTGACGGCCGTCCCTTGTGTTTTCCAGTTTCCCGGCTAGAGGAGCGGGAGTCGGAGATGAAGAAGGAATACAATGCCCTGCACCAGCGGCACACAGAGGTGGGTGCCTTGGTGGGCCGGCCACGTGGAGACAGCACGCGGGTGGGCCACGGCCCCACTCCTGCATCGCGTTGCTGGCCTCTGGTTGCTTCTTCTAGTATTTTCTCTTTCGGGCACTTTGCTGCCAGGGGAAAGCTGTCAGCCTGTGCTGGTCGGATCCCCGACCTGGTCTTTGCTGGTCGGTCAGGGCCTGGCAGGCGGGGGTGGGGGGATGCGCAGGGGGAGTGCGTGCTCACCGAGGTCCGCTTCCCACAGATGATCCAGACCTACGTGGAGCACATCGAGAGGTCCAAGCTGCAGCAGGTCGGGGGCAGCAGCCAGACAGAGAGCAGCCTGCCCGGGAGGAGGTAGGAGGCCCGGGGGCCGCGGGAGCGTGCGCCAGGCAGGAGCGAGTGCGAGATGCGTGTGACCCCAGCTCGGTCACCCTCGGGGAGGGTCTCTCCTGTCGACCCTCGTCGTTCGTGGGCCCCACGTTGGTGAACTCGCCAGCTCTCGGAGCCGTGTTTGTAGACCCAGCCCCGCTCAGGGCTCCCCGCTGTCGCTGCCGACACGCACAGAGCGGGGGCAGCTCGAGTCGGGGGACGAGGTGACGCCCAGCCTGTCGGTCAGCCTTGTCCCGGGAGGCGGGCGGGGAGTTGGGTGGGAAGCCGGGACCCGGGGCCCAGGGACCAAGGTTTTCTCTTTTGTGAAATAAAGAAAATAGAATGGAGCAGGAGGAGACGTTTCCAGGATTTGAGTGTATCGTCGGTGGGGGACGTGCACCCGTGTGCGTGCATACTTCCTCTGAGGGCAGCGCGTCGGTGCGCACTGGTGCGTGGTTTGAGGTGACTTCCTGGAACACACTGCCGAGAATAGCTACCACGTGCGCAGGGCGGGGCCGGCGGATTTCCAGGCCCTTGCTTGGCCCGAGTCCAGGGCCCGGCGCTCGCTCGGGGGGCAGGAAGAAGCCCGAGAGGGCGGGTTCCCTCTCCACCCTCCATGCCCTCGGAGTGGAGACCATGCTGGACCGCAGGCCCCGGAGTAGAGCGTCACCGGCCCGACACGTGGCCACAGGGAGCCAGAGGTGGCAGCGTCCTGGGCGAGGACCGAGGTTCCCCGTCTCTGCCCCAGCCCAGCCTGTGGAGCTGGGCCACACCACCGCGTCGTGGCGCCTAGCTCCTGGCGCGAGCTTCCCAAAGCCAGGACTGGCACAGCGAGCCTCCGGTGACGTCGCACGCGGTCACCTCACGCCTGCCTGGTCTGTGGCTGCATCTGCAAACCAGCAGGCTCAGGACGTTCAACTCGGGCCACGGCGGCCCCTTCCTGGGGAGCTGCGGGCAACGCGGCGGATTCTGTGCTTCGGTCTCCTGAAAGCGTCGAGCGCAGGGCGTGAGGGGGCCCGCGGGGCTGGCTTTGAGGAGCTGGCGGGTCCAACGGGGTCTCTCTGCCCTCAGCCACGCGTGGGGTCCACGGCCGCCATGCAGCACATGCCAGGCCCCAGAGCAGGAACACCAGCCAGCCCTGAAGCACAGTGAGAACCGAGAGAGGAGCTTGGTGAACTGTCGAAGCTCGGCAGCCCCGTACTGACCCATGCTGACACGCACAGCGCTGGACGAGGTTCCGGCGAGGGCAGCCCCCCAGCTGGGCCATGGCGACACCTGGCCATGCAGGTGTCCTGCAGCCGCGCCCGGGTGCCGCCTGGGGACGTTTCGCTGTACCCAGCAGAGGAAAATTCGGACGTGCAGGTGCCATCTTGTGGCTCCGGACGCTGCTCGCTCCTCCACACCCCGAAACCCTTCCTTCTGGCACGCAGAAGTTGGCACAAGGACTTCCAAGTGACAAATGAGACCTGACCAAAGTCGAGGTCCTGCTGTTGTTTCCGTGGGGCCCCGATGGAGCGATGTGAGTGGGGACAGGGCAGGGCGTGGCCAGCGCTGGAGAACTTCGGAGAGGGTCCCTGTGCCTCGCAGGAGGAGCCTAGGAGGGCGAGTGCCTGGGAGGTGTGACGTCTGAATCGGACTGCAGGCCGTGGGCGACCGTCCTGGGTCCCGTGCTCAGGACCCCAGGCCCCACAGACACTTGGCGAATAGACACCCTCGAACCTCTGGGCCACGTGGGCTCAGCCAGGCCCTGCAGGTTCCGGCCGTCACCGTGGCCGGGCCAGGCCTGTGCTCCCTCGTGGGCGGGACGGGGCCTGGGCAGGGTCCACAGCCAGCGCCTCAGTTTCTTCCTGGTGCCCAGCGTCAGGCCGTGGGAAGCCAGCTCCCCTCCAGGGCAGCCCCAGACCCGCGCCTGCTGCCGCCCCCTCCTCGTCAGGGCTCTGGGCCACGCACGGCTCGTGGGGACCCTCCACTACTGGGCAGCTGCTCCTGACAGCTCCACGGCCGAACCCCCATCTGGTGGTGCCCGGGATGGTCTGTGGGGTCCTCTGTCCGTGCTGCTGCCTGGCCTCGGGCGCCCACCTCCCCCTGCGCACACGAGCCCTCGGGGCCACCAGCAAGACTGGCGTGGCGGCAGTGGCCGCTGGCGAGGGCTGCCCCCAGGCGCCTCCGTGCGAGACGGGACTCCCGGCCTGTCCGGGGGAGGAGGGGCGTCGTCCAGGCCGACGCCGAAGCTTCGGCCGCGCTGTGTGGTCCTGCCAGTGGGGCTGCGAGCCGGGCGCTCCAGCTGGTCACTTCAGGCCCCAGACCCCAGCGGCACTGTCGACAGACTTCGCGAGCCACAGTCTCCACGGAGGGCTGGCGGCCACCACCTTCCTGCCCGCGGTGGCTGGGCTGTGGCCGGAGCCTGCACGTGGCCGGAGCCTGCACTGGGCCGCGCCGCCTGCCCTGGACGCGCCGCCTGTCACTGCAGCCGCAGTCGCCGCCACGGGCCGGGCCTTCCCGGCGGGAACGACACGGGCAGGCCCACGAGCCTCCACCACCTGCCCCAGACGGGCGCAGCCACCGCACACGCCTGTGACGGGAGGAGCTGGTCGAAACGTGGGCGGCACCGCCCTTTCGTTGTTCGAGTTCAGACTCGGCGGGCGGAGGTGCCGGCGGTGGGAAGGAGCCTCCTCGCCACTGAGCCTGTCCGTTTGTTTGCTCAGCCTAGAGCCTGCCGCCTCCTCGGGGCGGGGAGGCTGCGCTGGGCTCGGGCTGCGGCCGGCGCTCCCGAGCCCGACAGGCGCTTCCCTTCACCGCTGGCCTGGCTCCGAGTCTGCGTCTGGATCGGGCTGGCCAGCGAGGGGCCGCCGCTCCCCACAGGCCACCTGGGCAGGAGCACATGCGTATCTGTGTGTGGCTGCGCGTGTGATGTTGCCTGCATGCTTGTGCTGGGCGCTGAGGGGACACGGCTCGCCGCCTGCGCGGGGATGTGTGTCCCTCACCACCGTTCTCCACAAGCGCCTGCAAAGGCCTCGGGTGGGAGCCAGAGCGTCCGCGTCCCCCGTCTGTCCCTGTCGACGTCCCTGTGTGGCCTCTGTCCGTCTGTGCATGGCCCAGGCGGGCCCGGTGTCTTGGCGCCGCCGCACACGTCAGCGTGAGCGTGCACGCGTGTCCCACTGTGCTCTAACGCTGTCTTCTTGTCTCGCCCTCCGTGCTGTCGCTGCCGTGTGCTGCCGTTGTGTGTTGCCGCCCCGCAGTCCTCGCCAGTCATGGAGGAAAAGGTAAAGCCACCGTGCCTGGGCGTTGCTGCGGCGTGGGCCGCCCCGGGCAAAGGCGGCTGGGGAAGTGCTTCTGTTGCGAGCACGCGCAGCTCCTCAGCCCACAGGACACTGTGCCTGGGCGCTGGCGGGTGTGGCCACGGCGTGGGCCGCCCTGGGCAAAGGCAGCTGGGGAAGTGCTTCTGTCGCGAGCACACGCAGCTCCTCAGCCCGCAGGACACAGTGCCGTGGGCGCTGCGGACCAGGAGTGACGCCGCGGGGGTGCTGACTGGGCAGAAGGTCCCAGCTCAGCCACGCAGCGGGGCGGCAGGCGCGCAGGCCCTTGCTGCTCCGTCCAGGCCCGCCGTTTCTCTGCGCACACAGCTCATGCCTGCCCAGTCACAGACGGGAAATCACGGCTCCACCAGCGTGGGGGGGGGGGACACACACCCGGCACTGGCCACTTTCAAGCTCTGTGCCCAGAGCAGGTGGTGTGACTGTGACCCACCCGGGGACTGTGGCCCCAGCGGGCAGTGCGGTGGTGACCCCGTGGGTGGCATGGCCCCCCAGGGCAAGGGTCTGGGGGGGGCGCTCATGTCCCTCGAGAAAGCGGCGAGGACAGACTGAGAGGACCGGCCTGGAGCTCAGACGGCCCAGGCAGCCGGCCTTGCCGGGCACTCGCAGGGCCGCGCCGGGCACTCGCAGGGCCGCGCCGGGCACTCCCAGGGCCGCGCCGGGCACTCGCAGGGCCGGGCCGGCCCACTTGGGGCTCTGTGGGCAGCGCAAAGGGAAAGCCAGTTTCCGGCTACACAGTGGATTCCCAGCAGAGGCAGCCTGGCTGAGCACAGGGCCGTGTCCGGCGCCCGGCTGTGGAAGCTGGGGAGTCCGTGAGTGCTCCCCCTCGCCCCGCTGTGCTCCCTGCTGCCCTGCCAGGAGTCTGGTGACAGCCAAGGGACAGCCTGGGTCTAGGGACCCAGTGTGCGCTCACCGGGGTTGTGAGTGCAGGTGCCTGACAGGGCCCGAGAGGTGCTGCCACAGCTGGGAGCCCCGACCAGACAGGGCGGCCAAGGCCCCCCAGCAGCCACGCTCACCGTGCCCGGCGGCCTCAGCCAGAGCAGCAGGAGCGAGGGCCGGCCGGGGAGCAGCTGAGCGCTGACACATGGGCAGACACGCAGCCTCCCCACGCCGACCTCCTTCCTTAGCGCCCAAGTTTATTCGGCTCTTTTTCTTTTTCTTTTTTTTTTTTTTTTTGAGACAGAGTCTCGTTTTGTCACCCAGGCTAGAGTGAGTGCCGTGGCGTCAGCCTAGCTCGCAGCAACCTCAGACTCCTGGGCTCAAGCGATCCTCCTGCCTCAGCCTCCCGAGTAGCTGGGACTACAGGCATGCGCCACCATGCCTGGCTAATTTTTTCTCTATATATTAGTTGGCCAATTAATTTCTTTCTATGTATAGTAGAGACGGGGTCTCGCTCTTGCTCAGGCTGGTTTCGAACTCCTGACCTCAAACAGTCCGCCCGCCTCGGCCTCCCAGAGTGCTAGGATTACAGGCGTGAGCCACCGCGCCCGGCCTATTCGGCTCTTTAAAGTGGCAGGCTGGGCTGTGCCTAAGAGCAGCCACCTCCTCTGCACACGCAAGGTCACCGCAGGAAACCGCCCTCTGGGTGGCCTCAGCCTGCGCAGCCCCGCAGACCCCCAGAGTGCTCTGCTCCTCCGGCTCCTGGCCCTGAGTCAGCACTGCCACGTCCCAGTGGGCCCAGGGACCCTCACCCTGCAGGTGACAGCGTCGCGCTGAGCAGGACAGGCCCCCAGAATCTCACAAGCCGCCGCGCAGCCTTGTGGGCTGAGTCAGTGGTGGCGCTGCGCTCCTTCCCGCTCTCCGTCACCCTCGTCCCCAGGGCAGTGCCCTCCCGCAGGGCCTGGGGCTGGCGCTGCAGCTCACGCTGGGCCAAACAGCGCCAGGCAGCGGGTGCCAGCGAGGTGTGCCCCCAACCCCGGGAGGCCGGGAGCCGGCCTGGCCTCTGCGTCTGGGCCCACCCGTCTGAAGCCCCCACAGAGGAAGACGTGGGGTGAGGACGTGGCCTCTGTTCCCCGCATTGGCAGCCCACAGGAGGCCTTCGCCGGGGCCGAGCTCTTGCAACCCCAGTGCCCCAGGCACCCCCTCCGCTGCCCCTGGGCTCCAGCAGGCGTGGGGACCCTCTCTACCCTGGACCCGTCGTGTCAGACATTCTGCGATGAAAAGGCCTCGTGGGGAAAGAGGGCAGGACTGGGCGCAGGAGGGGACGAGGGACAGAGACCTGGGGCAGGGTCATTCCCTGCCTGTCCCGGGAGTCAGGGCGGGCCCGCCGGGAACCTCCCCGGAGGCAGGCCGGGCACTGCGTGAGCAAGGCCAGCGTCGGGGACAGCCGCTGCGCAGAGCACCTGGTGGGCATGGCCGGGACCCCGAGGCCCCTCACTGGCCTGCTGCGCGGTGCCTGCGACGCAAATATCAGGCGGAGCAGGGCGGGAGGGTGGCGCCACGCGGGAACAGGCACAAGCAGGGGCCAGAGGGTGTGGGCGTCTGCTCGCAAGGAGGGCTCAGCTCTCTTTGGAGGCCGCATCTAACCTCCCGCTCCCTCTCCCTCCCCCTGCAGCAGGAAGGAGCGCCCCACCTCCCTGAACGTCTTCCCGCTGGCGGACGGCATGGTACGTGCACAGATGGGGGGCAAGCTCGCGCCTGCGGGGGACCACTGGCACCTGAGCGACCTCGGCCAGCTGCAGTCCAGCTCCAACTACCAGGTTTCGTAGCCGCGCCACGCAGCCAGGGTCTCCTCCCGCCGCCGGCGCCACGCCCACCCGGGCAGATCCCCCTCCGCAGCTCTCCCTGGGCAGAAACAGAAACCGAGCGGGGGTCAGCAGGCCTCGGCTACGGGGCAGGCCCCGCTTGGGCTCCTCCCAGCCAGGCAGACCTTTCTGCCGCTCGCGTAGGCCCCTCTGCAGCCGGGCCAGCGCCTGTCGGGGCTGAGCTTAGTGACCGTCTGCCAAGCCGCACCCCAAAATACCAGCCTCATTGCGCAGCGGCCCCCAGCCCAAACGCATTCACAAATCCTGAGAGAGGACGAGCGTCCAGAGTCAGGTTTGCGCTTCAGCCGGCAGACAGGCAAAGGCAAGGAGGTGGCAGCTCCGCCCGCTGTCCCTGGTCACACCTGGTCCCTGAGTGTGAGGAGGCAGACGCCCCCAGGGTGTGCTCAGCCGCCCAGGGAGCACAGCCAGAATGTGGGGTCCCGGGGAAGCCAGGTCACTTGTTCAGAGTCCAGGTCACTTGCCCCTGCTTTTGACCTGTGAGCTCACACTAGCCAAGGTGGGTGGCTTCGGGCTCAGAGCCAGGTAAGGGTCGCTGCTCTGCTGGAGTGGACTCCGTGGAGCCTGGCGGAGGACGGCCATGTGGGCAAAAGCACCTGGGCCTCCGGGCTGGGCTGGTGGGTGTGGGGTCTGGGGCTCAGGACCTCTCCGGAAGCTTCCTTCCTACTGCAGCTCTTTGCTGACTGTCCTTCCTCCTCTAAGTGTCCAGCCTTCCTGCAGCTGTCGGAAAGGGGCCCCGCTTCTGCGCTTGCTCTGGGGAGTGAGTGGGTCTCCGTGACTCTCGGGACGCTCCCCCCAGTTCTGGACGGTCCTGCGTGTGCGCCGGGAGGAGGCAGGAGGCCCGGAGGGGCCCTCTCCAACCCGGAGCCTCCCCGCGCCCACGCCTGGACACCGCCCTCTCACAACGCCTTTCCCTCCGCCCCCGCCTTGTCTGGGACGTGGTCTTTCTCTTCGTAAACTGTATCGTTTTGTGTTTGAGTTCACAGGTGTATTTTATTTGATTTTTCTTTTTTTTTTTTTAATAATCACATTTACGTTCTTTTTATTTTATGCTCTAGGTTTTAAGGTTTTTCTAATTTCTTAATTTTTTTTTGTTGTTTTTTTGTTTTGTTTTGTTTTTTGTTTTATGTACTGTATTTTCAGTGTTTTAACCAAACAGTTGTGGCTACTCATGGTGAGGAATGACCGCTAGGCGTTTGGGTTCTTTGCAATGCATTTGGAGGTCACTGCTACACGTTGATGTTTGGGAGGTTGAGAGGTTTGCCTTTAGGTAAGTTGTGGCCAGGGGGCGTGTCCTGTGGGTAAGTGGTGGCCCCGCAGGGTGACAGAGAGCTAGGGGGCCCCGGGGGAGGTGCGGCCAGACCATAGACCTGCCCACGTCGTCACCAGGGCTGAGAGGCCAGGACCGGCCGTGAGGACGGTGGCTGGGCGGCGTGTGTCTGGACCAGGCGCCAGCTCCATGCCTGGCCTGCGCGCAGCTCCCTGTCTCCCTCCGCTGGGTCGGCCAAGGGTCCCTCCCTCTGGAGCACCTAGGCGCCTCCGACGCGTGGGGCAGGCGAGGGTCTTCCAGAGCTTCATCAGGGGGACGCGGAGTGTGGGCGACACCCACTCCTGGTTTTAGAGGTGGTAAGAAGAGGATAGAGGTCTCCTCTCCTCAAATTAGCATAAGCCGGAGAGCCAGAATCCAAGTCTAAGACGTTCACGCAAAGCTACTTCCAGGAAAAGCAGACACGCGTGGTGCGAGGGCTGTCACCTCTGTAGGTGACATTCGGGGCTGGGCCGTGCTTAGCCGTGGGTGTCCCGGGGGCCACGGGGTGTCGAACGGCGTCCCTGGCCTCCACCCCAGCTGCCAACAGCAGCCCCTGTCTCAGCTGTGACAGCCAGAGATGTCTCTGGGCTTTGCCAAGCGTCCCCTGGGTGCAAAAGCACCCCCGGTCGGGAGCTGCTGCTGCAGAGGACGATGTGTCACTCTGGGACTCCTGCAGAGGAATGTAGGGGCCTGGGAGATGGAGCTAGACGTCTGTCCCTTGAACACATAGCCACGTCCAGCCTGCTGGGGACCCGAAGGGTCAGCCAGCCATGGATCTCGGAGCTGGCTGCGGCTTCCGAGAGCCCCATCTGCCCTGCTCAGTGAGGCGTGTGGGCCAGTCCTGTGTGTGTCCCCCCGCTGGAGAGGGCTGGATGCCCCTCTCTTGCCGGCTGCTGCGGGACAGCGTGCTGGGCATCAGAAAGCCCCCCAGGCGCCCTCTGGGGAGACCACAACTCCCACAGCGCCTGTGTGGGGTCCCGGGGCCAGGCGGGTGCTGCCCAGGAGGGCCAGGCGCCTGCTCAGGGCCGTCCGGGGTCACCGGGATTGGGTGACAGGAGGGTTGTTGAGTGGGCAGCTGTTTGTCTTGGGATTGTCCAATACGTTCATGGGGAAAGACCGTAGGGAAAGGATGTGTCTGTTCGTGTCTTATGTTGTCCAGATGGGACTCGTCCCTCCCCGAGCTCTGCCCAGCGGCCAGTGCGGTTTCTCTGAGGTGCGATTATTGCTAGCAGGACTTTCCCCGGTACCCTGCCGTGACAGTTTGCAATATAATCAGCACTGGCAATTTTTGACGGTCTCTATGAAGACAGAATAAAAAAAAATTTTTTTTAAGTGTTCCTGGCCCTGTACGATGGCTCGCGCCTGTAATCCCAGCACTCTGGGAGGCCGAGGTGGGAGGATCACTCGAGCTCAGGAGTTCAAGACCAGCCTGAGCAAGAGTGAGACCCCGTCTCTACTAAAAATAGAAAACTAACCGGGTGTGGTGGCCCCTGTAGTCCCAGCTTCTCGGGAGGCTGAGGCAGGAGGATCCCTTGAGCCCAGGAATTGGAGGCTACAGAGAGCTATGATGATGCCTACTGCACTCTACCCAGGGTGGCAGAGCAAGACTCTGTCTCAAAAAAGAAAAGCGTCCCCCCTAGTGATATCATCAAGGCAAGTAGGTGACTGCAGTTTTAATAGTCTGGGCTTCCCACCGGCCCACAGCACGTGGTGCCAATCTGTTCTGTGAAAGTAGGGTTTTCGTGTATCGCACAGGCCTTGCCGTTAGGGGCTGAAGGCCGGTCCAGGTGACCTGGGGGGTCGCGCACTGTGACCCTGACTCGAGCCAGGCTGAGCAGGGGTCTCCTGGCCTGGGCAGCAGGGCGGGTGGGACCCCCCAGTGACAAGGGGACAGGCGGGTGTCAGCCTGGCCGGCCTCTTCCCGGGCCTTGTTCAGAGCCCTTCGCCATGCCCTGGGCCTGTTTCTGACCAGCACCAGCCGCAAGGGCTGCCTGCCGCGTCCTCCAGGCAGCGTGGCGCCCGTCCTTCGAGGTGCAGTGGGCTGCACTGCGGGGGCGCACGCCGCAGCCGTTGCTGACCCTCTGAGCAAGGCCGCCTGCTTCTGGGGAGCCCGGGGTGGCCGCGACCACGGGCAAGAGCCGCTCGGGAGACTGGCTCGGAGAGAACCAGCTGCGGGCGGCAGAGGGACCCCGGCCCGCAGAGCGGCCAGCGGTGCAGCGCCGGGCCTCTGGCGGCCGCTCGGGGACGCGGGCGCGGGGACCCCGTGACTCGCTCTCCCTGCCCCTGTGCTTGGCCCTAGTGTCCGCAAGACGAGATGTCCGAGTCCGGCCAGTCCTCGGCGGCCGCCACGCCCAGCACCGCAGGCACCAAGTCCAACACGCCCACGTCCTCCGTGCCCTCGGCCGCGGTCACGCCCCTCAACGAGAGCATGCAGCCCCTGGGCGGCTTCGGGGGCAGCGGCAAGAACGGCAAGCGGGCGCGGGAGAAGCGCAACAGCCGCAACATGGAGGTCCAGGTCACCCAGGAGATGCGCAACGTCAGCATAGGTGCGCGGCCCTTGGCCCGGCTCCGCGCGGCGGCCCACAGCGGGCGGGCGTTTCTAGCCTGTTCGGGCTTTAGCCGGGGCGGGCACGGCAGTGTGCTCGGGCCGCCGTCACAGAGACCACGGGCCATGCCACGCAGAGACGCGCGTCCTCCCCGTCTGGGCTGACGTCCTAGGCCGGGCGTCCAGGCTGGTTCCTGGGAGGCCTCGCTCCCTGGCCTGCGTCCTCGCAGGGCCGTCCTCCGGGGCTGTGTCCTCGTCCCTTCTTAAGAGCACGCCCTCAGGTTGCATCAGGACCCCCAGCGACCTCATTTCACCTTAGCCACTTCTTTAAAGGCCCCACCTCCAAACGCAGTCGCACGGGGGTGCCCATCCTCGTAGGGATTTGGGGGACTCAGCGCCGCGTGGCACGGTGGACCCCCTCCCAGCAGCGCACGGTCTAGTAAGAGAAAGACAAGTGGCATCCGGCCCGTTAGGATTCCGTCACGGCTCCCATGGACACGGATCTCGGGGGGAGGGGGACGGGCGAGCCGCTGAGCGGCCCGTGCAGGGAGACGGCCGCCGCCCTCCCTCCCAGACTGCGCCGGGACGGTGTGGGAGGCCCGTGCCTAGCGATCCCTGCTAGGGGCGGTCTGGCCCGAGGGTCCTGAGAGCAGGCGGGGCTCGCCGACCCCCTGACCCCAGGCCCCGCTGTGCTCCCAGGCATGGGCAGCAGCGACGAGTGGTCGGACGTCCAGGACATCATCGACTCCACTCCGGAGCTGGACATGTGTCCGGAGACCCGCCTGGACCGCACAGGAAGCAGGTACGCAGCCCACGCCCAGGGGTCAGAGGCCACCTGGGTTGGTGGCCTTGGCGAAGCCCTGCAGCCTCTGCTGGGGGAGCATCAGGGCTGATGCTTAGAGCCCCACCGTCCCCGGTCCACGCGCACCCCCAGCCGCGTCGGCGTCGAGGAGCTGCGCCGGGCGGTGTCGGAAAGGTCCAGACGCCTCGGCGAAGGCCCCTGACTCTGTCCCCCGCCCCGTCTGTCCTGACAGCCCTACCCAGGGGATCGTGAACAAAGCTTTTGGCATCAACACCGACTCGCTGTACCACGAGCTGTCCACCGCGGGCTCCGAGGTCATCGGGGACGTGGACGAAGGGGCCGACCTCCTAGGTAAACCGGGCCGTCCCCGCGGCAACTGCAGGGCGGGGCTTCCTGTGCGGGCTGGTGGGCTGGGAACGTGGCTGTCTCGATGTCAGGGAGATGCGCTCCTCACGCGGCCGCCCCTTGGCGTCTGCGGGAACTGGTCCCTAGACACCCCGCCTGCCCCAGGGACACAGAGCTCCAGTGTGGGGCGGCGCAGGGTTGGCGCGTGACCTCCACACGTCCGTCCATGCACTTCCGTGGTCTCCGAGTCTCTCTCGACGCCCGGCTCAGTGTGAATGCCACGTGAACGGTCATGGCGTGGTGTTCAGGAAAGAATGACAAGGAAAGAGGTCCACACACGGTCAGTGCAGATGCGGCCGTCGCAGTCCGGTTGGATCCACCCGTGCGGAACCCGGGTACAGGGAGGGCCGACCGTGCCGTAGAATCACCCCTGGACCCCTGCCGGATGTTCCTGTCAGCTAGGCCTGAGTGAGACGTAGCCAGTAGAAGTCATAGGTGGCCTTAATGGAGATGCCTGTGTGTGTTTTTTGAATTGCGGCAAAGTGTAAATAGCATAGAAGTTCACCACCTTAACCCTTTTAAGTGTTCAGTTCCGTAGTGTTAGGCACACTCACACTCAGTGGTGGAACCCTGAACGTCCTCCCTCTAAGAGCAGGAAGAAGACAGGATGCCCACTTTGGCTATGTGTGTGTGTGTGTGTGTGTGTATAGATATATATTTTTTGTTTGTTTTTTGAGAGACGAGGTCTCTCTCAGTGGCCCAGGCTGGAGTGCAGTGGTGGGATCACAGCTCACTGCAGCCTCCAACTCCTGGGCTCAGGCGATCCTCACACCTCAGCCTCCCGAGTGCTGGGATTACAGGCGTGAGCCACTGTGCCCGGCCAACAGTATATATTTTTAACGACATTTTTCTCATGTGTTGCAAAAACATCTATAAAAATTATAGGCCGGACACGGTGGCTCACACCTGTGAACTTCCCATCCCTGTCGGGGAGCCCTTGGGACCCAGGCCGCCCGCTGTGGGGGTCACTTTCATACGGAGCCCTGTCAGTGGTGACGGGAGGGGCGGCAGAGGACTGGCCACTGCCATTCCAAGCTCTGCCTGGAGGTCGGGCGGGGCGGGGCCCTGGGGTCGGCCCGCTAGAGCAGGTGGCACCCGGTGCTGTCTTTTCGCGGGAAAGCTCACGTGGCACGCCTGGGCATGTCTGTTCCCGAACGTTCCTCCCGCCATGTGAGGACTGGGAGCCGCGGAGCCGCTGCGCAGGACGGGGGCCGTCTGGGCTCCCCCAGGCTCAGGCTGGCTGGAGACCTTGCCCTGGGGGCGACTGCCAAGCCGCCGTCCTGGGGAGCCGGGAGGGGCCGGTCGCTGTTGCCGTCCGTCAGTGGGAGGTCGGGGTGGCGGAGCCTGCTCTCGGGCGGAGCGGTGAGCTGGGACTCGCGTCCCCAGCCTCCGGCTCTGCGGGTTAAGGGCTGGCGGCAGGAGCCCGGCGCCCGTCCCCTCGCTGCAGTCACCGGCGCCTGCTCCTGAGCCGCACACCCGACGTCCCTGGGTGGCTTCCGAGCAGGCGCCAGCGGGGGACCCCGCGCAGACCTCCCGGCGCCATCTGTGGCCGTTCTGCACAGCGGGCGGTCCTGTCCCTTCAGAAACAGGCGGGCGCTCTCCGTGGTGCGGCAGGCGCTTCTGAGGGTGGTCACGCGGTGCAGAGTGGTGTCCCCGAGGTCTGGCCCTGGGGCAGCGGCTCCACAGAACACCAGTGGGGTGTGTGCTTCATCCCACTGAACCCAGAGCACCCCAGTTTTAAGACACACCGTTATTTTAGAATGTCCAAGAAAGAAAATAAGTTTGCTGCAAATCAAACTACGACAGGCCAGTGGTTAAGACCCACCGACATTTCAGCAGCGATAACGTGAGAAGGAAACCTGCATCTCAGAAAGGACACAGTCGGGGAGTGAGGAAATCGCCACTTTGACCACTTCGCGAGTGGCAGGTGCTGGAGCAGCTGCCTCCCCTGCCCCGTCTGGCGGAAATTTCGCAGAGAGCCGTTTCCATTTTACAAACAAGGAAACGGAAGCTCAGAGAAGTTGAGCTTGTCTCCAGCGTTGCTTGGCTGGAATCCGAGACCCCAGCACAGCCGGAGCAGCCTCATCCCACGCTACCCCGGCCAGGCCACGGTCCCGCGGGACACGCTCCGCTCGAAGCCAGACCTGGAAAACGTCTAGAAATAGCCTGGTGTAGAGAATTGGAGCACGTCACCAGAGGGCACGGACGAAGCCGTCAGCACGCAGAGAACCGTGACGCAGGCCCGGGCCCAGAGCTTCGGCACCGTGAGCTCTCGGACAGCGTCGTGCGTCGGCCCTGTTCCCGCGTAAATCCATTCGGTGCCAGCAGACTTGCTGGGGGGTTTTCTGGAACTCTGTGAACTCTGCATTATTTTATTATTATCATTATTATTATTTGAGACAGGGTCTCACTCCATTGTCCTGAGTAGAGTGCCGTGGTGTCAGTTTACCTCACAGCAACCTCCAACTCCTGGGCTCAAACGATCCTCCTGCCTCGGCCTCCCAAGTAGCTGGGACTACAGGCACGCACACCACGATGCCTGGCTGATTTTTCTGTTTTTAGTAGAGACGAGGTCTCGCTCTTGCTCAGGCTGGTCTCCAACTCCTGAGCTCAAGCGATGCTCCTGCCTTGGCTTCCCGGAGTGCTGGGATCACAGTGTGAGCCACCGTGCCCGGCCTCTGAACAGACTCAAGTTCATCCAGAAGAATAAACGTGTAGGAATGCCCAGGAAACCGGCGACGGCGCAAGCCCGCGGCACGGCCGTTGCAGGTCTACAGCCGTGAGCTGCGGCGGTTGAGGCGCGTGGGGACAACCAGGGACTGAGCCCACAGCTGAGGACAGGCCTCGAACAAGAAGGGCGTCCACGTGACAGGTGTGGCATTTCGAGCCGTGGGCAATGGGTGGATTATTCAGTAAATCCACCGGATTAGTTGAGGAGCCTCTGGAATAAAATGAAGTCTGCCCCAACCTCTCGCCATAAGCAAAAGTAATTTTTCAGAGGATTAAAGATCTAAACAGAAACGAGGACAATTGAACTGGAGAAGAATATCGGAGAATATTTTCACAGTCTCGGCCTCTCTGCATGACCAAAGCTGTAAGGAAAATACTGACGACCGTGACCGAGGATGGTGACATTATTAAACGGAAACAAACGGCAGAGGATGAACTAGGAACTTCACGGAAGACACCAAAAATATGGAAGGATGCTCGACTCCAGGAATAATAAAGAAATGAAAATGAAGAGGAAATGGGGAAAACTCTTTTTCCCTGGAAGATTGGCAACAACGAAGACAGCTGGGCTGAAGACAGCTGGGCCGTCCCACGCGGCAGGGCTGGCGGGGCCCGGCGCGGGGTGGCAGCAGGCAGCGCGTCCCTGGAGCAGGCGTCGCGGGGCTGGGAGGCCCAGGTCCTACCTCGGGGATGCCGCGTCTTGTGGTCAGACAAGCTGTCCACGCCCTGAGCATCCATGGGGAGCAGGTCTTGTCTCGATGGACAGGACAGTCCTGCGGGGAAGCCACAGAGCACTGAGGGAGGCCGTGACTCCTTGGCGCCAAAGGGTCCGGGGCACGCTGTTGCCCACGAGGGTGGACGGCCGGCCCCGCCTTGCCGTAGGAGGCGCGGCCACCTGGAAAGTGCTTGAGCAGGGACAGTGGCATGTCCGCAGTGGCCGCCCCGCGGGTGGCCGCTAGAGAGGGGCAGCTGCTCGGAGCTGGGGCACTTCCTCCCCGGGACCCCCACGCCGTCGCCGTGGTGTCATTTAAGCCAGGTGACCTTCTGATGCCCCTTTCCTCCCTACGTGAAATGCACCACAGAGAACAGAATCATTTCCTCAAGTCCGTGGGGAAAGAAGCGTTTCTCCACCCATGGCCGCGTCCCTGCCTTCCTCCCCGCGTCCCGAGAGGCCCAGCGCGGTGGGGCCGGCACGTGCCGCCCGCAGTCCCCGCCTCGCCTCTCTGCTTCTGACTGGCTTTTGCACATCGGCTCCTGATCCATTTTCCTCTCTGGTCAGCCATCCCCCGAGCCCACGCCCTTCGCAGGGGAGCCGGGAGTCCAGCTCCGGCCCGGATGGCGCCTCCCACGGCGCTCCCCTGCTCGGCCCGGAGAGGCTCCTGGGAGGCCAGGCACCCTCCTCTGCACGGGCCCGCTGGGCAGGGAGGGGGCTCGGGGCAGCCGTGGGGCGCAGTGCCGGCCCCGGTGTGGGACCCGGGTCGGGGCCCTGGCTACCAGAGACCTGGCTGCTCGGCCTCCCTCCCGAGCTGGCTCTCACCCGCCGGGCTGCCGCAGGCCTGCAGGAGTCCTCCTCCTCCTGCTTTCTCTCGCCCTCCGGCAGGGTGGCCGGGCGTCGGTGCTTTTCCTCCCATGAGAATGTTTTTATTTTGCCGGTTCCAGTCACCAACTGACCTTTGTCGCTTTCCTCCCCGCCCGCCTCCGGTGCCTCGCTGGACACGCCAGGGGAGTTCTCAGGTGCGTAGCTCCGTCTGCAGCCGGGCGGGCGCGTGGGGCTCGCGGGGACGCGCCCTCGGCCGGCCAGGCTCCGTGGCCTCGTGGACGGTCCCGCCCCTGGTCACGGCCGCCCGAGTGCCTGCGCTTGGCTGTCCCACCCACTCCTGCCCGGGGCTCACTTGATCTTGGCCACCAGCCACTGACCGGGCCCCGGGGAGCGGGCGGCCCTGAGGACAGTCCTGGCAGTTCTGTGGAGCCATTAGACACAGTCGGCAGGGACAGGAAGGGCCAGAGGGCAGTTCCGTGGCCTCTCCCCGCCGCCAGGTGCGCCCAGAAGTCAGGGATGCAGAGAGCCCCCGCCACACACAGCCCGGGGGCCTCGCTCTGCTGTAGGGGCTGCGGGGCCCCTCGCCCAGTGCTCACGGTCCTTGGGCACCCATTAACTGCCCTCCTCACAGGGGGTCTGGCCTGGCAGTCTTCCCTGCGACCTCAAGGATAAACTTTCCGGAAGGAGCAGCTGGCTCCATCCTGCCTGCCCCTCCCGGCTCCCGCCTGTGCCCACCCCCAACCCAGCGCCAACCAGCTCTAGGGCCGCTCACCCTGCTGTCCACACGGCTTAATGCGCTTCTCTTCTCTCTCCCCCTCTCTCCCGCCTGCCTGGGTGGCCCCTCTCCCGCGGGACGGGACGGCTCCCGCAGTGCGCGATGATTTCTTTGGTAAGGCCAGGCCGCGGCCGCGCGTCCCTCTCCACGCCGTCTCCTCGTGCTTCACGCGCCGGGGGCTTTGCTCTGCATGAGGGGATGGGGGGCCCCCAGCTCCCGGGGGGCAGGCCTGGGCGAGGGGCATCTCTCCGCCATGCCTCAGTGGGCTGTGGGAGGTGGCGCCCTCTCTCCAAGCTGGCTGGCTCCCCGCAGGCAGACCATTGACAACCAGACAGGGCAGCCAGCCTGGCCCCTTTGAGCTGCCACATGCTCAGGCAGACCCTGTCTGGGGTGAGCCCGGGGCCCACTGCGGCCTGTTCATTGGGGTTAGCACAGACGGCAGGCAGGACCCAGACGCCCAAGCACACAGTGCGCCCGGCGCTGTCTCGTGGCTGCATAGACAGCGGGCAGGGCTGGGAGGGCCAGGCCTGTGGTCTCAGGGCCGCCCTGAAGGTTAGAGCAGGTACTTCTGGGGGCTTCGTGACCTGCCTGCAAGAAGCCCGGTCTGCGGGGTCCACTCTGGGGCCTGGTGGCACAGGGGCGGGGTTGGTCCCTCCCTATGCTCCTCTGTCCACTCCCTCTGCTGCCGGCCCCAACCCCTGGCCAGGCCCCCGGCCTGCACTCGCCCCGGTAGATGGTCGTGCCTGCCAGGGGCTGTCCCATCTCCTTGGTCAGAGGTTTTCGCTGTCGTCTCTGTCCTGTCACCGCGGCTCCAGCGTCATTCCGCTATGGGGCAGCGCTCAGGCGTCTGCCTCCTAACAGGCCCGGGAACCGTCGCGAGTGGGCAGCCCTGGGCAGCTGCGCAGGGCCGTCCCCGGGCACGCGGGGCACAAGCCCAGCGGCCATCCCGGGCCCTGCAGCGTGCGAGGAGGGCCTTCCCGCGGGCGCAGAGCGGCCTCGGGGCTGACGGCACCTCCCGCTGCACCCCCTCCGCCTCCAGGGCAGTGACAGTGACACCCCGACACTGTCACTCCGAGACAGGCATGGTCGCGCCGGGGCCCCGCCTGGCAGGGCACAGGTCAAACCTCCACGCCTTTTGTTTCAGGAATGGGCAAAGAGGTCGGGAATCTGCTGCTGGAAAACTCACAGCTTCTGGAAACCAAGTACGAGGCCCTCTCCCCCGGCCACACGGTCACCCTCCTGGGGGGATGGAGGACTCGAGCGGGACTCCTGGGTGACTCCCTGTCCTAAGGGCCCCTTCACTAGGGTGGCCAGATGGGGTCGGGTCACCTACCCTCCGTGCACCCTTGGCCGGGACGTGCCTTCGCGGACACGGACGTGGGCTGACCCCCCGGAAAGCCCCGCCGTGTCCTGCACCCGGGGCTCCCCGGAAGCTCCCGTCTTCCTGCTTTTTCCAAGAAATGCCTTGAACGTCGTGAAGAACGATCTCATTGCCAAGGTCGACCAGCTGTCGGGGGAGCAGGAGGTGCTGAAGGGGGAGCTGGAGGCTGCCAAGCAGGCCAAGGTCAAGTTGGAAAACCGGATTAAGGAGCTGGAAGAGGAGCTGAAGAGGTGGGGGCTCCGTGGGCTCTGCGGCCTCCCCAGCATGCGCCCGCGCTCCGAGCCAGCCCTGTCCGCGGGCTGCCCCTCGGCTCCGCCCAGCCAGCCCACGCGGACCCAGCACGAGAGCCCTGGGATCGCGCATGGGCATGGGCCTGCGTGCGAGTCGCTCCTCTGGGCACGTGCAGGGCCTGGCCGCAGCTCTTCACCCCCGTTCATTCGTGCAGGGGGGGGCGGGAGGGGACCCCGCAGCCCCCCCTGCTCCCGGCCCTTGCACAGCCAAGGCCAGGCCACAGAGCCGTTGACAATTCTCTGGTGATGAGGGGAGGAGAGAGGGCCCAGGGCCGCCTCTGCAGGGGACAGGGCCTGCCAGGCTACTCCCACTCGCCTCCCGCCAGCCTCACTTGGCCAGAGCTGCCAGGACAGGCATCTGCACCTCAGGGCACACGTGAGGCCAGGCGTGGGGCGCTGCCCCAGGGGACTGGCAGGAGCCTCAGGGCCCCAGACCTGAGAGCTGCCAACGGGGTCCTTGTGGGGAGAGCCCCAGCCCTGCTCAGAGGCCCAGACACCCCGCTGGGCCGGCCCAAGCCTGGTCTTCCCAGGGCCCCTGGGGCCTCACCCGTCCCCATGTCCCCCCTCGTCCCGCAGGGCGAAGTCGGAGGCCATTGTCGCCCGCCGAGAGCCCCGAGAAGAGGTGGAGGATGTAAGCAGCTATCTCTGTACAGAATTGGTATATTCCACTATTAACATGCGGGGCTCGGCGGGCGCGGGGCGGGGACTGCTGGTTCTGGGCTCCCGGCCCTCCTCACCCTCCCGTGTGACATCCACCCCAGCAGCATCGTTTGCTGCTGGCGCCTGGCCCACACCCCTTGGTGGGACCCTAGCCGTGACGCCGGGTCACCCTTAGCCCCAGGTCCCGGTGGCTGCATTTCGCACGTCACCAGCGGGGTCTCCCTGGCTGTGCCGCACAGCCAGGCAGCAGAGGTAGCATCAGCCACCTGCTGTCCCCGGCCCCCGCCCCAACGCCGAGGAGCATGGGGCGTCCTGAGGAGAGCCCTCTGCTGCCCGGGCGTTCGTGGGCCCTTCCCACCTCAGAGCCCTCCAGGCCCGAGGCCTGTCCACCTGTAGCAGGGCTGCCAGCCCTCGGGGAGCAGGCTCAGCCCTGGGGTCACACTAACCTTGCCATCCCTCGGTCCAGTCCCTGGGGCTCATGGTGAGGATCAAGGGAAGTCATGCATCTTGGCCCTCCCCACCCCGTGCAGCCCCCACCTCCCCATAGTCCAGGACAGAGAGCTGCAGGGGGACTGTGGCCCCCACCCCTGTCTCACTGGGTCAGGGGGAGGCTAGGCTGGGCCCTCACTCCAGGGGGCGGGGTAGGACGTGCCCCTGAGAACGCAGGGTGCCCGGTGGTTGGGCCGTGTGGGGAGGTGGGGGCTGCCCTGCGCTGCGTGGCACCCCTCTGCTGGCCCTGCACAGGAGGCAGAAAGCGTCAGCATCCTGCCGGCTGGACCTTCCTGTCTCGTCATTTACCTGGGCTGGGCCCCACCTGTGCCATGCTCACTGCATCTGGGCTTGTCCAGGTGTCCGGGGAGCTGTAGGAAGTTCCCTCGGTGGCAGCCCTGACAGGGCCAGGTGCACTGGGCGCCCCCTGCCCCGCCACCCCCTACGCGGGTCCCCAGGGTCTATAGGAAATCCCCACCTGGAGGCCGCGCCCCTCTCCCCAGGTGGCAGGTCCCTCTAGGAAGCCGCAGGGACCGCAGCCCCCCACGGCTGAGCCTGGCGCCCGTCCCCTCCACAGGACAAAATCCCCATGGCCCAGCGCCGCCGCTTCACGCGGGTGGAGATGGCACGCGTGCTCATGGAGCGGAACCAGTACAAGGAGCGGCTGATGGAGCTGCAGGAAGCTGTGCGGTGGACTGAGATGATCAGGTGCGCCCGGGCGCCCGCTCCCCACAGGCTGGGTGCCCCCGAGGCACTCGCCCTCCGTGTGACCTGTGGTCGCCGTGGGACCCACACATCTCCTCTCTCCGGGGAGGACAGAGGGCGCTGGGGCCTCCTGGGGGCGCCTGCGGGGTCCCGGGCGGGGAGTAAGACGCCCCAGCGAGCTCTTCCCTGTGCCCCCTGCAGAGCGTCCCGGGAGCACCCGTCCGTGCAGGAGAAGAAGAAGTCCACCATCTGGCAGTTGTGAGCCGCGGGCCGGGGGCGGGGCTGGCAGCTCAGGGAGCGGGAGGCCCCGGGCCACCACCACCCCTCACCACCTATGCCCGGCAGCTTCAGCCGCCTCTTCAGCTCCTCGTCCAGCCCCCCTCCCGCCAAGCGGTCCTACCCCTCTGTGAACATCCACTACAAGTCGCCCACCACGGCGGGCTTCAGCCAGCGCCGCAGCCACGGCATGTGCCAGATTTCGGCGGGCAGCCGGCCCCTGGAGTTCTTCCCCGACGAGTGAGTGTCCCGCGGCCTCGGCTCTGAGCTGCAAGGGGAGGGGACGGTGTCCGGGGGCCCCTCACCTCTCGTGACTCCGGCCGCGGTGTCAGGGGTCACGGCCTCTCCACGCAGCTCTGCTGGCACCAGGCAGCTGTCTCAGGCCCACGCCCAGCAAGGAGCTGTTGAGCCCTGGCCTGGGCCTTTGAGCCCTTGGTGACCATGACCACAGAGTGGGCTCCTGGTCGGGCGGGTGCTGGGTGTGGCCACCGAGCCCAAGGCCACCCCTGGTGCCAGGGAAGCCACCCCCAGTTGGACAGACCATGGCCTCCTCTGGGTGCCCGGCTGCCCTGCCCCGGGGGCCAGCCCTGTGGGGCCGAGCTGTGGATGGAGACGTCACATGCCGCCCTCCCACCCAGCGACTGCACGTCCTCCGCGCGGCGGGAGCAGAAGCGCGAGCAGTACCGCCAGGTGCGAGAGCACGTGCGCAACGACGACGGGCGGCTGCAGGCCTGCGGCTGGAGCCTGCCCGCCAAGTACAAGCAGGTGCGCCGCGGGCGCAGGACCGGGGAGGGGTGGGAGGCCAACTGGCACCAACCCCTCAGCCTGTCACCTTCCCGCCTAGCCTGAAGCTGGGGGGGCGGGGGAGGAGGGACCGAGGCGCCCAGGCCCACCTGCGGAGGAGCTGCAGGGCCAGGCGCCTCCTGCCCAGGCATGGGCCGGGTCCTGAGGGAAGGGTGCGGACCAGGCCGCGCCCTCAGTGCCCCCCTGCCGGTTGCAGCTGAGCCCCAGTGGAGCCCAGGAGGACACGAGGATGAAGAACGTGCCTGTGCCCGTGTACTGCCGACCGCTGGTGGAGAAGGACCCCACCATGAAGGTGGGGCCAGGCTGGGAGGCGGGGGGCCCTCCTGGCGGCAAGCAGGGGGGTGCGCCCCTTACCACGGCCCTGTCCCCGCAGCTATGGTGCGCTGCGGGAGTCAGCCTGAGCGGGTGGAAGCCTCCGGAAGATGACCCCGGGAATGGGGTCAAACCCACGCCGGGCCGGGACCCTCTGACCTGTGACCGAGAAGCGGATGGCGAGCCCAAGAGCAACCACACGTCCCCCGAGAAGAAGAAGGTCAGGGAGACCAGCCTTGGCTGGCAGCACCGCCTCTCCCGCCCCGAGTCTCTGACAGCTCAGCCAGGGCCTGGGTGGGAGGGACAGAGACAGGACAGCTGGGACAGTCCCCGAGGCTGAGTGGATGAGGCGGGAGCTCCTGGGCTCCTGTGGCCTCGTCGGTCCTGCCTTGGAGCTGGGGCTGCCAAGGGGCCTGGGCGCAGTGCACAGCAGCCCGCGGCCAGGGCCTCTCTCTGAGCAGGGAGCACAGTCGCCACCTGCAGCGGAGTGGCAGGGGCGGGGCTGGCGCAGGGCACGCCTCCCGGTTGGAGTCCAGGGCTTGGTTTTAGGTCCTGGCTTGATCTGGGGGCAGCCCTGAGCCCCTGGTCTTCCTCTGCGGGGGCGGGACGTGGACGTGAGGGTTTAGAGGGCGTGTCCTGGCCGGGGGAGGACAGCTTTGCCCCTAGGGCCACGGTCGGGACTAGGTCCGAGAGACTCTGGGGGACCCCATGAGCCCCAGGGCACTGCTGGGCTGGCCTTGACCCCGTGCTCTGCAACAGGCAAAGGAGCCGCCTGAGTCGGACGCCACGTCCAGCCGGGTGTGGATCCTCACCAGCACGCTGAGCACCAGCAAGGTGGTCATCGTGGACGCCAACCAGCCGGGCGCGGTGGTGGACCAGTTCACGGTGTGCAACGCCCACGTGCTGTGCATCGCCAGCATCCCCGGTGAGCTGCGCAGGAGCCCCGCCTCGGGCAGGGGGGCGTCAGGTGGAGAGGCCGCCTGCCGTGCAGCACCCGCTGCCCGTGACACCCTGTGACAGGAGCACGTCAGCGAGACGCTGGGCCCCGTGTCCAGCAGGAAGCTCTCTGAGCCCCGTCCGCTTATCCTAGCGCTGGCGTGGCATCGTGCTTTCCTGTGGGGAGGCGATGGTCTTTGAGACAGGGTCTCACTGTGTTGCCCGGCTACAGTGCCGTGGCGTCAGCCTAGCTCACAGCAACCTCAGACTCCTGGGCTCAAGCAGTCCTCCCGCCTTGGGTCCCAGAGTGCTGGGATTGCAGGCGTGCGCCACCGCGCCTGGCCCAGGAAACGTCTCCTTATATCAAATGTGAAACCTCCAGCTGGACCCAAATCCCGCTGCCTTGCCAAGGCCTGGAGGGCTGGGGCTGGGGGTGAGGGGCTTGTCACCACGCGCCGGGCAGCAGTCTTGTGACGTTCTGGGCCCAGCCCCAGCGCTGCACACAGGGAGGGAGGGTGACGAGGACCTCTAGCTTGAGCCCCCGGCCACCTGCTGAGAGGCTCCTGGGGTCTGTCCCTGATCACAGATGTTTCCCCAGAACTAGTCCCAGCACTCAGTCCCCGTGGCCAGGGCGCGGCCCACAGGATGCGCTTGCCCAGGCTCCAGGCCCCGGGCCCACGGGCACGGTGCGTGTGCTGAGGCTGGTCCCACTGGGCGAGGACCCGAGACGGGCCCATGCCCTCTCCCCGTTTCCGCCGGGCTGTGGGCCCTGGCGTGGCTGAAGGGCGTGCGACTGTCCCCCAGCGGCCAGCGACAGCGACTACCCACCGGGGGAGATGTTCCTGGACGGCGACGTGAACCCGGAGGACTCGGGCGCTGACGGGGTGCTGGCTGGCATCACCCTGGTGGGCTGCGCCACCCGCTGCAACGTGCCGCGCAGCAACTGCTCCTCCCGGGGGGACACCCCGGTGCTGGACAAGGAGCAGGGTGAGTCCCGGGCGCTGTCCCCGGCCCCCGGCCTGCGTCTCTGCCTCGCCCACACTCGCCTCTCCTCCCACAGGGGAGGTGGCTGCTGTTGCCAACGGGAAGGTCAACCCATCCCAGTCCACAGAGGAGGCCACGGAGGCCACGGAGGTGCCAGGCCCTGGCCCCAGTGAGCCAGAGGCGGCGGCAGTGCGGCCCGGGCCCCTCACGGAGCACGTCTTCACCGACCCAGCGCCCGCCCCGCCCTCCGGCACCCAGCCCGGCAGGTGGGCTCTCGGGCCAGAGCGGAGAGGGCAGCGGGGGAGCCTGCCAGGCCACAGGCTACCCTGGAGCCACCATCCTTCCCACAGTGAGAGCGGGCCGGAGCCCGACGGCAGTGCTGCGCAGCCCGGGCCAGAGTCCAGCGGAGACCCCGCGGGAGCAGGCAGCAGCGCCGCGCCCACCATGTGGCTGGGAGCCCAGAACGGCTGGTAGGCAGGGCCCCGGGCCGGGGTGGCGGGAGGTCCCCGGCGAGCCCAGCCCACCGCCCGACCTCCGCAGGCTCTACGTGCACTCGGCGGTGGCCAACTGGAAGAAGTGCCTGCACGCCATCAAGCTGAAGGACTCCGTGCTCAGCCTGGTGTAGGTGACCCGGGCCGGGCCGGGGACGGAGGGTGCTGGGTGGCCCAGCCTGCGCCCTCCCTGCGTGGCGTGAGCTCGGCTCCACCTCCCCACCGCAGGCATGTCAAAGGCCGTGTGCTGGTGGCCCTGGCAGATGGGACACTGGCCATCTTTCACCGTGGCGAAGGTAAGGCCTGGTGGCCCTGGGCAGGTGGGCGGTAGCTGGCGGCCCTGCCTGAGCCTGGCCAAGGGGGTCCCTGGGTCCCCGGGGCCTGTCCTCAGCCTGGCAGGGGTGCCCCCACCCCCTGCCCAAGAGTGGGCTGGGCCGCGGCCGGGCTGGGCAGGTGTCTCGGGCACTCTCCAGATGGCCAGTGGGACCTGAGCAACTACCACCTGATGGACCTGGGCCACCCGCACCACTCCATCCGCTGCATGGCCGTGGTGTACGACCGTGTGTGGTGCGGCTACAAGAACAAGGTGCACGTCATCCAGCCCAAGACCATGCAGATCGAGGCGAGTGCCACAGCAGCCTGGGCCGGGAGGGGAGGGGAGGGGAGGGCCTGCCGCGTCCTTCCCGCTCGCCACTCGGAGCTTCCTGAGCCCGAGGGAGAACGTGGGCTCAGACAGGCCACTCACATGTTCAGAGCCAGGGGCCGGGGAGGGCAGCCAGCCTGCGCAGGGCCAGCCTCTGCTGTGCACCCCTGAAACGGAAGCCCGGGGACACCTGCGTGGGCCCCGTCTTCCCTTAGCCACCTCGAGGCTCAGGCTCCTCTGGGGGCCTGGACGCCCCTCAGCCAGGCAGGGCCTCAAGTGACCTCAGGGTTGCAGCGGGGCCAGGCCCCCCGGCCCTCCACACCCACTGACGGGCACCACGTCCCCACAGAAGTCATTTGACGCGCACCCGCGGCGCGAGAGCCAGGTGAGGCAGCTGGCGTGGATCGGCGACGGGGTGTGGGTGTCCATCCGCCTGGACTCCACGCTGCGGCTCTACCACGCCCACACCCACCAGCATCTGCAGGACGTGGACATCGAGCCCTACGTCAGCAAGATGCTGGGTGAGGGGCTGCGCCGGGCGGGGGCGGGGGCGGGGGCCTTGCCCGGCCTTGCTGCGCCGACCGCGCCCTCCCGTCCGCACCGCAGGCACCGGCAAGCTGGGCTTCTCCTTCGTGCGCATCACGGCTCTGCTGATCGCGGGCAACCGTCTCTGGGTGGGCACTGGCAACGGGGTCGTCATCTCTATCCCCCTGACTGAGAGTGAGTGACCTGGGGACACTGCAGACGGTGAGGCCGGGCGGGGGCTCCGCGAGCCACTCGGGAGGACTCGGGCTGCCCTGGCTGAAGCCACATGCAGCCCCACCTGCCTCCCGCCGACCTCTGCTCCTCTCCCTCCCTCCCTCCCATGCGCCGCCCGCCCCAGCCGTGGTCCTGCACCGAGGCCAGCTCCTGGGGCTGAGAGGTGAGTCCAGGTCCTGCCTGCTGTGGCCGCGGATCCCGGCAGGCACCTTCTCGCCCTCCCCTCGCCTGCTGGAAAGCCAGGGCCCCCCGCCCCGGAGCTCAGCCCCTCTCCTCCCGCCCTGTCTCAGCCAACAAGACGTCTCCCACGTCTGGGGAGGGAGCCCGCCCGGGGGGTGTCATCCATGTGTACGGGGACGACGGCAGCGACAAGGCGGCCAGCAGCTTCATCCCCTACTGCTCCATGGCCCAGGCCCAGCTCTGCTTCCACGGGCACAGGGACGCCGTCAAGTTCTTTGTCTCGGTGCCAGGTGAGGGCCGGCCGGGCCCCCGGCTCCCCGCCCCTGCACCCCTGGGCTGCTGGGCCCTGTTCCGGAGGTTGCCGACCTGAGGTCCCTCCGCCCCGCAGGGAACGTGCTGGCCACCCTCAACGGCAGCGTGCTCGACAGCCCATCCGAGGGCCCCGGGCCGGCCGCGCCCGCCGAGGCCGAGGGCCAGAAGCTGAGGAACGTGCTGGTGCTGAGCGGCGGCGAAGGCTACATCGACTTCCGCATCGGTGAGTCCGCACTGGCCGGGAGGCGGGCCCGGCACTGGCGCTGGCCGTGGGGACCAGCCCTCACAGCTGCCACCCACCCCCAGGGGACGGAGAAGATGACGAGACAGAGGAAGGCAGTGGGGACGTGAGCCAGGTGAAGCCCGTGCTGTCCAAGGCGGAGCGCAGCCACGTCATCGTGTGGCAGGTGTCCTACACGCCCGAGTGAGGCCACCGCCACCCCCGCCCTGCCTGACGACAACCTGTACATAGGACCCCCGCCCACCTGTCCCTCCTCTAACCTCTCAACCTGCAGCTTTCACCTGAGGCCCAGCCCCTCCAGCTGGCAGGGAGTGCAGCGGGGCAGCTGGGAGGAGGGAGCAGGTAGCATTTTCCGCCTGAGAGGGGAAGACCCTCTCGGGACACCCTTTCTCCAGTGGCTCCTGGCTGGTGTCCAGCCCAAAGTCCTCAAGTCCCAGGGCACCTCAGGGCCAGAGTGAGGTGGGATCCAGTGTGGGCAGCTGCTGCAGGTGACGCCCGAGTCTTCCCGCCCTGTGCCCACCTGCCTTTGCATGCTGCTGGGGGAGGGGGAGGGGGTCTCAGCCTGTCCCCCAGGCCCTCGTTCTCCCTAAGGGAACTGGGCCGGTGACGAGCCTTTGCCCAGGGAGGTGGGGCTCAGGCTGCCTACGTGCCTGGCCCCCAGCTGGCCTTTGGGGCTCCCCCTGTCCCCAGGCTTCTTTCCCTCAGCCCCCACTCTGGCATCCCCCTCCCAGGGACCTGGCATGAAAGCACGGGGCCAGGCACCCTGGGGCAGCTGCTCGAATAGGCCAGCCGTCCTCATCCTGCTGGAGCCCCCACTGACCCGTGTCTCCCCCAGGCTCCACTGGGGCAGAAGACTGACCCTGGAGGAGCAGGGCCCTGGAGTCCTGCCCTCCCAGAAGCCCCTAGAGTGGAAACTCTCAGGCTGCCAGGGCAGGCCCAGCCTCAGGAAGAAGGGGAGGCCCCAGCCTCTGCTGGGGTCAGCCCTAGGGTGCCGGCTCAGCCTCAGGTAGATGGGGGACGGTGTGCTCCTGGGGCCTGCCTCCTGCACAGGGCTCCGAGGAGCCCAGCTCCCAGACACGCTAAGTGCCTAGGGTTGCCCGCTGCGGCCTACTCTGAGAGCGACTGATGAACGAGGCTGCCCAGCAGAGGCCCAAAGGGCTAAGGAGTGACGTCCAGCCGGGCTCTAGGCACGTGTGGGCGGCCGCCCTGGACTGCCCTCCCGGGGCGAGTGGGCCGTGCTGGTCTCTCCCCACCTTCCTAGGCACAGGCCCTGAGCAGGGCAGCCCAGCCCTCTGCCCACCCCTCCTACCAGAGAAGCACAGACCTCGGGGAGCTGTCCCACAAGCCCAGCTGGTCCCCCCGACTGCAGCCACGCCTGGCTGCCAGCTTCTCCCCACCACCCGCCACCTCCACTGTGATGTACGTCGGGTCCCTTGTCTGTCCCACAGGATCGTGAAGTGACTTGGGGGCTAGCTGGGTGGGCACAGCTGGGGGAAGGGGCCGGGTGACGACTCTCCTCAGGCTTTGGCCCTGCAAGTGAACCCACATATCTGCTCTGTATGTAATAAACGTCTTAACGTCATATCTCTGTTCCTGGGCTTAAACCAACAGGCAGACAAGGACTTTCTTCTGTTTATTATAAAAAGAAATGCTAGACCAAGCTGAGGGGGGTGGGGGGCTACCCCGGGACGTTTCCGAGGCTGCTGTGCGTGGTGGCATCTCGGCAGGAAGGCCCAGCACCTGCCAGGGCTTGTGGGGCCTGCACCCGCCCACCCTAAGGGAGGTCCTCCAGGGTTACCACGGTCCCTGGCACAGAAAGGATGTTCCAAGGCCTGAAGTCTGGGTGGGATGGGAAGGATGCGGTTATCAGAGCTGACTCCAGATGCACACATCTGCCCAGGGGGCTACTCGTGCAGCCAGTGCCCCACGCTGTCCTCCCAGCACACGAGCTCCTCCGCGCGGAACCAGAGCGCGATCTCCCGGCGAGCGCTCTCCACCGAGTCGCTGCCATGGATCACGTTCCTGCGCGGAAGAGGCGCGCCTGAGCGTGGGGCCACAGGGAGGAGCTTTGGGCAGGGCCGTGCAGGGGGAGGCGGGGCCGGGCTGGGGCCCTCCCCCGGGGCGGGCCTTACTTGCCGACCTCGACGCAGAAGTCCCCGCGGATGGTACCAGGCAGGGCATCAGCCGGGTCCGTGGCCCCGATGAGCACCCGCGAAGCGCGCACGACGTCCAGCCCCTGCCACACCTGGATGGGCAGGACGGGGTGTGGCGTCAGCGCAGGGCCAGGGGTCCTAGGGGCCGGCCGCCTGCCCGCCCGCCCCGCTGCCACTCACCATGGCCACCACGGGCCCCGAACTCATGTACTTGACCAGGCGGCCGTAGAAGGGGCGCTCGCGCAGCTCTGCGTAGTGCTCGCGCAGCAGCTCCTCGGAGGCCTGGGGAGGAAGGGACAGGCGGCCTGGGCTGAGGCCCCGCGCCATCCTGCGTGCCCACCTGCACCAGCTTCGGCGCCAGCCCCGCACCCACCTGCACCAGCTTCAGCGCCAGCCCCCTGCGCCACCTCCGCACCCACCTGCACCAGCTTCAGCGCCAGCCCCCTGCGCCACCTCCGCACCCACCTGCACCAGCTTCAGCGCCACCAGCTTGAAGCCCTTGCGCTCGAAGCGCCGCACGACCTCGCCCACCAGCCGCCGCTGCACGCCGTCGGGCTTCACCGCCAGGAAGGTGCGCTCGTGCACGCCGGCGCAGCCTGCGGGGACCAGCGCGACAGGGCGTGAGGCCCACCCGGCGCCGCCTGCCACCGCCCCCGCGCGCGCCTGGCCCGCAGCGACGCTCACCCGCGGGGAAGAGGTTGGCGAAGATGGTTAGCACCAGGCAGATCATGATGGCGGCGGCGGCTGCCTGGCCCGGCGGGGCGGCCGGGGCGGGGCCTGCGCTTAAAGGGGCCTCGGCCGCTACTGGGAGGCGGCGCCCTGCTCTGGTTCCTGAGGCTGCTTCACTTATACCCCAGGAATACAGGGGCACTGGGCGGGGGGGACCCACGGGGCAGGTGCGGAAGCCAGTCACCACCAGCGGTTCAGACGCTACTGCTGCCCCTATCCCGCTCAGGTCTCCCCACCCACTGGCGCCTGCTCAGCACCCCTGGGCCAGCTGCAGCCTTTCCCTCCCCGCTCTGCAGACAGCCTGCTCTGGGCCCCAACACCAAACGCAAAGAAACCACAACCCGGGCTCCTGGTTTTCCTTTATTCTGTCTGCATCCCAGCGGAAGCAACAGTAATGGGAAAAGGGGAGCCCGTGCTCCCCACTTTCTCCCAGCAGCCTCTCCTGGGTGGGCCGTCAGTTGCAGCTGGGGGTTGAGGAAGACACAGATGCAGGGCCCGCCAGAACCCACTCCACTAAGATGCAGCAAGTCCCCGAAGATTAACTCCAAGCTCACAGGGGGCTAACTCCAGTGTAGCCCAAAGATTTTCATTCTTCAAAATGGTCCCCACGACCTTACACCCCTCAGGTGACTTGCTAGCTCTGGCACTTCAGACCCGGGTGCCCTTGGCCTTTCCTTTGGCCTCCTGTTTTGCAGGGTAGTCCCAGGGTCGGATGCTTATCCTCTCCAGACTCAACATGGGTTCCTCGGTGCTATTGTCCCCGTTTTTCTGTCGCTCTGCGAGAATCATCGCCCGGAGGAGCGGAGGGTAGGGCACGGAGCGTACGCCTTGCTCCGGCTTTGGCGTGAACGCAGTGAAGGCCTCCTCCTCGTGCTTGGGCACCAGGCGCCAGTCGTGGTACATAGTGTGTTCGATCTCCCGGGCCTCATTCTCTGTCTTCCCTGGGGAGAGAAAGAGGCGTCTTTCACAAACTCGCTGACAGTCTGTGGCCTGGGCCTGTCTGCCCGCCTGGCGCCCGAGCCTTACCTTTGAAGGTCAGCGTGCCCCAGGCCTTTCCGTGGTCCAAGTTCTGCAAAGCGAGTGGAAAGCGGGTCAGCTAAGGAAGCTCCCTGCCCGCTGGAGATGAGGAGGCAGGATCCCCGTCCCACCGACGCGCACGGAGGAGGGGAGGGGAGGCAGCGCTGCCCCCCGAGCTCGGTGTCCGAGGGGAGGCCCGCAGGGCCCGGCGCGGAGGGGCGGGGAGCGGAGGGCGGCCCGGTCCGGCGGCGCACACGCACCTGCGCCGTGTGGTCGGGCCGGACCCGCGTGAGACGCCAGTAGCACGGCTCGTCGTGCTGCCACAGCCAGGACTTGCGCGTGACCAGGCGGCCCAGGCCGAAGAGCGGGAGGCTGGCGAGCAGCTGCAGCAGGCGGCTCTCGCGGCGCACGTCGGGCCAGGCGAGCACGGGCAGCCGGCGGCCCGTGAGCGGCCGCGTCAGCGTCTCGTAGTCCAGAGCGTAGCGCTGCGAATCGCGCGGCCGCTCCCGCTGCTCGCGCAGGGCGCGCACGCGGCGGGCCAGCTCCGCGATCAGCCGCGGCCGCACCTTCTTCCGCGCCATGCTCGGTCCGTTCTCCGGGCCGTCCGGCCGGAAGCCGCCCCCGCCGCGCGCCCCGAGGCCCGCGCGCCGCCGGAAGCGGCCGGTGTCACAGGCAAAGGCGTCCGGGCGCGGCCGGAGGGGAGGAGACCTGGGCGGCCATGGCGCCGGCTGGGCACGGCAGGGCCGCGGGCTCGCGCCGGGGCCGGGGCCGGGGCCGGGGCCGCCCGCGGCGACCCCCGACCTGGGAGATTTCGGACTCGGACACCGAGGGCCCCGCCGGCGCGGAGGCCGCCGGGAAGGCCCGAGACCCGGCCGCCGAGGCGCCGCGGCTGCTGCGGCCCGAGCAGGCCCTGAGGCGCCTCGCGGTGCGCGTGGACCCAGGTGCGGCGGAGGCGAGGGTCCCGCGGGGCTCAGGCCGGGCCGCCGCGCCCGCGCATCTGCTCGGGAGTTGCCTTTCCCCCGAGGGAAGCTGTTCTCGGGCGGACAGGGGCGTCCCTGCGGCCGCCTGCTGCCCGGGACTTCCGGGCGGCTTCCCCGCGGGGCGCGGCTCCGCGCGCTCGGAGCCTGCGGCCGCGTCTGGGTGTGCCGGGCTGCGACCCCCGCCCGAGCAGGGCCCTCACGCGGGCGGAAGGAGGGAGTGGCTGAGCTCTGTCTCCCTCCGGTGCTCTCAGCCATCCTGGAAGATGCAGGCGCCGACGTCCTCATGGAGGCCCTGGAGGCCCTGGGCTGCGAGCACCGCATCGAGCCCCAGCGCCCCGCCCGGAGCCTCCAGTGGAGCAGAGTGCGGCCGGACCCCTGCCCCTGCAGCGTGAGTGTCTCGGGTGACTGCAGCAGGAGCCCCGTTCCCTCGGTTTCCGAGCGCCAGCCCGGGTTGGGTGTGTCCTGTCCACCCTTTCAGGTCCTAGGGCTGTCCCAAAGGGCTGTTGCTGTGGCCGTGCACGTCTTGCCTGCTGGGAAGGAGCAGGGCTGGGTTCTAGGGCCTGAGCTCAGCTGCTGCTGAAGACTGTTCCATCCCCCGGGAGGCTGTGGTCAGTGTTCCTGCTGGTCCCGTGGAGCCTGGCTGGTCTTGACCTTGGCAGGAGCCAGAACACTTGGCTGTGGCCACGCACAGAGCTGCCCGGCCGAGGACCTAGGTGGGCCTCACTGTGTCCTGGTTGTCCCCACAGGTGCTCCCCGAGGTGGGGACGGCAGAGGAGCAGGAGCTGCTGTTGCTTCTGGAGCCTGAGGAGTTTCTGCACGGAGTCGCCCAGCTGATTCAGGTGATTGGGCTGAAGCAAGTCCCTTTCCGCCTATGGTGAGAGGCTGAGTCCCCAGTCAGGGCACTTGCTCTGCCAGTTCCTGCCCTGGGGGAGAGGAGCTGGGGCTGGGACTGCTCTCAGCCCCAGCAGTCCTCCTGCCTGCCAGTGGGACAGCACGTGGCCCTAGGGATTGACCAGACACCTTTGGCCCAACAAGTACTGTCACCCTGGGGTGGGCTCCCAGCCTCTGATCTCAAGGGAAGGGCAAGGGGTGGCAGGGAACATTTTTGGATAACGGAGATGAACAGAACAGGAAGTTCTTTCCCAGCTTGTGGATGGCGTTGGAGCCAGAGGGGCTGGAGGGGCTGGTGGGTTGAGTGCCCTTGGCCATGGGGAAGCCAAGCAGTGAGCCTGTGTGCCCAGCTAGGACAATCTGGAGGGCAGTGTCCAGGTCCCTTCTGCCACCTGGAGGCTTGGGGTGGCACCCTAAGAGAGCAGCAATGAGGAAACCGAGGTGAGGTTGAGGGTGGGACGGAGAAAGTCTCTGGGCTCTTTCTTGGGCACAGACAGGAGCTTCCACTGTTCCTGGAGGGCGGAAGCAGCTGGGGGTGCCTGGGAGAGCAGGAAGCACAGGGGGCTGGCGAGAGGGAGCCTGGGACTTGGTTGGAAGTGTTGGCAGGGCTGGGGGCAGGTGTGGGGCCCTGTGACAGGACACACCGTGGCTACAGCAGGAACAGTGCTCTGTTGACATTCAAGCAGGAGCGAGATTAGGTTAGACTCTCTGCCAGGTGCCAGTGTCCACGTATCCATCTTTATCAGGCACCTGCTGTGTGCCGGGTAAACGCCAGACTGGGGTGCAGAGGTGGACTAGGAGTGAGCGGCTCAGGCCAACTCTTATAGAAGCCTAGGGCACACCCAGGGAGCTCTCTTCAGGCCCCTTGACCTCAAGGGAGGCTCAAGCTGGTTTTTGCAGATGAGGTGACAGAGCAGAGGACGTGCCTGCCAGGCTCCTTCCTGTATTGGCTTTTTCTGGGGCTTGTTATTTTTCTGCAAACTGGCCATGGCCCCTGCTGCCACAGCCCCCCATGCAAACGTGTGCCACATGCTCTCCCTGCAGGGCTCTGGCCCAGCCTGCCCGCTGCCCTGGTTTCCTCCCGAGGTCCCCTCCCGCCGCCACCTGGCTGTCATCGGGCTGGACGCTTACCTGTGGTACCACTCACCCTGATGCCTGGGCTGCCACGGGTTCAGAGAGGGTGGGGTGCCTCTAGGGGCTGCTGTGGCCCTGCTGATCCCACTGCCCTGGAGGGCCTTGGAGGGGTAGAACTCAGGGAGGGCAGGACCCGTAGGGAGGGGGAGCCAAAGGGAGGGCCATTTCTGCTCAGGTCTCGCCAGCCCATCACCCAGGAGACGCAGCAGCCAGAGAGTGCAGAGGAGGCCCCTGCCGAGGTGACTGTCAACTGGCCAGAGGTAGAGGAGGTGAGGGCTGGTCTGGGCCGGGTGAGTGAGTCAGTTGGCCTTGGTTGTGGCTGCCCTCTGCCGGGTTTGGTTCCCAGGGTGGCGTGTGGGGTTGGTCTCAGCTGAGTGTCCCCAGGGGACCCCTCCTCTGGCCCACACCCCCTCCTCTGGCCCACACTCCCCAGGCCCTGGTGCGCCTGCAGCTCTGGGCGAACGTGGATGTGCTGCTGGTGGCCTCCTGGCAGGAGCTGAGTCAGCACGTGTGCGCTGTCACCAAAGCCCTCGCCCAGCGCCCCTTCAAGTGCGTGCCTCCCGCCAGGCTGTAGGCTGTGCTGGGCAGGGGAGCAGGATCACCTGGGGGCGGTGGCGCCTCTGGCCTCTGGGAGGGCAGAGCTGGGCAGGAAGGCGCTGCGGTGCCAGCTGGGGGAGGGAGGGTGATGGGGAAGTGAAGTCTCTGCAAGGCCTCCATGCCCTTCCCTGTCTGCAGACTGTCCCAGGAGTCCCAGGCCTTTAACTTCCGAACAGCAGGGCGCCGGGCAGCGGGCACGCCGGGGACGGGAGAGGACAGCGCAGGGCTACGGAGGGCCTGGTGGAGGCAGATCAGGCAGTTTAACCGGGTCAGCCCGGCCGTGGCTGACACTGTTGTCACTGCCTTCCCCTCCCCCCGCCTCCTGCAGCAGGTGAGCTCCCCACCCCCACCCTCACAGAGGCCAGGCCCTCTAGCGCCCCCCTCATCCCTAGGCTTGTCCTTAGGCACTTGCAGCCTGCAGCACGGAGCAGGAGCGCAGGGGCCTCCTGGCGGACCTCCCCGTGAAGGCCAGTGATGGCGTGCGGCCCCGCAGGGTGGGGCCCGACCTCTCCCGCCGCGTGTACCTCTTTATGACCACCACCAACCCCGACCTCCTGCTGGACCTGGGCTCCTGACCACGGCTTCGGGACCCAGCGGAGGCCTCCTGCCTGCCAGCAGGACGGCATGTGGCCCCAGGGATTGACCAGACACCTTTGGCCCAACAAGTACCGTCACCCTGGGGTGGGCTCCCAGCCTCTGATCTCAGGGGAAGGGCAAGGGGTGGCAGGGAACATTTTTAGATAACGGAGATGAACAGAACAGTAAGTTCTTTCCCAGCTTGTGGATGGCGTTGGAGCCAGAGGGGCTGGAGGGGCTGGTGGGTTGAGTGCCCTTGGCCATGGGGAAGCCAAGCAGTGAGCCTGTGTGCCCAGCTAGGACAATCTGGAGGGCAGTGTCCAGGTCCCTTCTGCCACCTGGAGGCTTGGGGTGGCACCCTGAGAGAGAAGCAATGAGGAAATCTCTAGGGAGAAAGGAAGTGGCCCCCCCGGCCTGCCTGCCTCTCCCCAACAGTGTCAGGATGGAGCCAGAGTCTCCAGGAGAAACCCCATGGACACCAGCGAGCCCCAGGCCTCCACGTGGGCTCGTTCAACCTCGCAGCCGTGTGGGTGTTGGAGATAGACTCTGTTTATTACAGTCACGTGAGTCTCTGCGACAGAGGACCGGCAGCCGATCACATGCAAAGCAAGTCGGGGAAAACCAAGGCTGCAGAGGCAGGAGCAGCCGGGCTCCAGCGAGGCTCTCCTCCTCGGCAGCAGACGGCAGCCCCCTGGGGCACTCGAGGTCGGCGGCTGCTTTCCCGGCCAGCACAGGCAGCGGAGTGGACTGGGACACCCCGCGGCCCTGGCGCCCCTACAGGAGGGACTGTCTTGGCCTCCGGAGGCAGGGAGACAGTTCTAGACACCTCACCCATCTCCTCCCTCCCCTGCTGCCCTGGAGTGTGGCCGGAAGGAAGGGACAGAGAAAACAGCTGTCCCGGCCCAAGAAGGCAGTTTTCATTGGAAAATAAGTTAGGTCCGTCGGCAGCGTTTCCTTTGGCAGGGCCTGGTCTCAGGGCCACTGGGACTGGCCGCGGCCGCCTTGGGCGAGGGTGCCGGGGGCTTGCGGCGGCTGCAGTTCATGCTCAGCACCCAGCCCAGCTTGTTGTGCAGCATCTGCTTGAGCCCAGGCGGCAGGGGCAGGCCCTCAAGCGTGTCCCCTGAGTCTGGCCGCAGCTGCCGCAGCCGGTAACAGCACAGGTACTGCAGGGAGGTGACGCTGGCGCAGGAGCGGATCACCTTCATGCTGCTCTTGGCCGCCGTGGAGCACACCATCGGGTAGAACTTCTTGTTCTGCAGCTTGGTGGCCGCCACTCCTGGAAGGGAGGGCCTGGCCTGAGCCCTGGGCCAGTGAGTGGGGGCAGGGAAGGGGCGTCGTGCTAAGGTGACGGGGTGAGCAGCCGAGTGGGAACGTCAGGACTCAGCTTTGGCGCACGAGACTTCAGCCTGGCCTTGCGTTGGCCCCTGGCCCACCCCCTGGGGATCCTGGGACTCCTGGCCTCTAAGGGAAGCTCTGGTCTGCCCGGGACAGGCCTGGGCTGGGGTACCTGCCGCCCTCACCTATGCACTTCCTGTTCTTAAAGAAGGTCAGCCTCCCGTGCCAGGTGTCCAGGTGCACACCGATGATGGAGCCCTGGCCGAACCTCGAGGAGAAGCTGGTCTTGTCTCCCTTGTGATGAAGGAGCCCTGGGGGTGGCCAGGGTGGTGTGAGCACAGGAGCCCGGCTCTGCCGCGCCCCGCCCCCCCGGGCTGCACGCACCTGTGTAGGAGAGGCCCCAGCTGTCCTCATCCCTGCCAAGCAAGCTGCAGAACGTGTGGTGGTACTTGTCCAGGTCCACGTCCGACGTCCCGATGCCCACCATCTGGGAACAAGGGGGCTGGGCAGCAGGGCCTCCAGGGCCGGCCCTCCAGAAACACCCCCCCAGGCTGGGGGCCACTTACCATGTCAGTGCCATAGACGGGCGAAGTCATCTTGATCTCCCAGAAGTGCTGGCCCTCACCCAGCTCCTTGGTGCCCCGGATGGCTGCAGTGCCACAGCTGTACTCCATGTGGAAGCTGACCTTACGGTTGTCACAGCTCAGCAGGGTGGCTGAGGACTTGTTCAGGTCATCCCAGACCCAGTCAAAATCTGCAGGAGGGAGAGGCCCAGGCTGGGGCAGGCCCCGGAGCCACCCCCAGCTCCCCCTGCCCACCCTGGACCCTGCTAGCGCAGTCCTGGCGGCGCAGCCCCCTGGCACTCACGCTCATCCTCCTCCCCGCAGCGGCAGTCCTTGCCCCGGTGGGCCGCGTGCAGGCTACTGCAGGAGGTGGCCTCGCTCTGGCCGGCACAGTCACAGAAGGACTCCCCGGTTACCGGCACCGCACTGGGGATGGACGGCGGCAGGGGCGAGCTCTCGGGGTCGGAGTCCGAGTCGCTGTGCTGGGAGGAAGGGATGGGCCGTCCTGCCTGCCACCACCCACTGCTGGCCCTGACCTCTAAAGCCTGAACCGCTCTGACCCGCTGAGACAGGGACTGCCCCGTGTCCCACTGCACAGCCAGCTCACAGTGCCACCCACGGTGACCGTGACACACTCCTGCCCACGCCCAGTGGCACAACCTGCTTCCCACGGGCCCCTCGTGCCACTGCTGTGTGGGAGCGGGCGCAAAAGCTCCAGCCCACTTCTGCACCAGCAGTGCCCTGGAGGCCCAGCTGCTGATGGACACCCAGGGTGGCGCCCAAGCTCCTTGCCCGGCGTTCTCAAAGTACAATCTGGGTCACGGATAAGCCACAGGCCCTGCCCTGGGGGTGGCAGCACGGGTCCCCCAAACAGCAGCTGGGCTCCTCACAGCATATGGTCCCCTTGCTGTCCGTGGCAAGGGGTGCCTCTTTCATGAGGCCCAGTGGCCAGACACCAAGGCTGAGCTGGCCAGCTTCTGGCAACAGACTGACCCTCAGGCCCTCCTGGGAGGCCAGCAGTGTAGATCACCTCTGCTGACCTGGGGGGCCGAGGCCAAGCCTCCCCCCTCAGCTGGGCCCTGGCTCATTCCTCTAACCCCGGCAGACCCTGCTGCCCTTAGGAAACCCACAGGCCTGCTACAGGACATCCCTGGCCCACCTCTGCCCTCCCCCTGGTCCCCTCCTCTGCGGCCCTCAGCGTGGGGCCCTGTGCACCTGCCACAGACCCTCCACCCACTTCAATTTCTTCTCATCACACTTCCCTGGAATTCTCCTTTGTCCTGTTTCTGTGCCTCTTCCCACCAGAAAGAAAGCTCCTCAGGGAAGGCCAGGTCCCTCCAGTCTCTCCGTTACACCTGGTGTCCGGCACAGTGGCCACACAGTCACCAGTGGTCACAGTGAACTGAGTGAATCGACAGGAGCTGGCCCAGTGAGGCAGCCTGTGTCAAAGACGAGCACCTGCACGTGCTGCCCCGGGACAGCGGGGGACCCAGCTCTCCAGGAGGAGACGCCACAAAGAATGGGACACAGGAAGCTCACTTGGCTTCCAGGTGAACGCGGGCCTGTCAGGACCACCCAGAACGGGACAGCCATCCTCCAGAGGGGGGTCCCATTGAGGCAGGAGCCTGAGCACAGAACTGAACACCACAGGCCCAGGGGCAAGCTGGCCATCACCCCAGCTCTCTGAGAGGGAGACAGACTTGGCCCCGATGACAGCTCTGTGAGGAGAGGGCAGGGAGGTGTGTGTCATTCAGCCTTCTGAGGCGCCCAGGATGACGTGCACGTGCACTGCAGGCCCATTTGGTGACAGAGCACAAGCAGCATGCATGCGTCACACACTATACCCAGCCCACAGACAACACCTGCATCACACAGCCGTGAGCCTGTGGGGCAGGGACAGAGAGCAAGCAGCCTGCTTGGCCACGTAACCAGCGGGGGCTGGAGGCAGGGCAGGAATGCGGCCTGGCCCCTCCTGGGCTGGAGCAGGCTGGCAGGTAGACCAGGGCTCCCCGTCCACCCCCAGTGCCTAGCGGTCCCATCAGGCTGAAGAATAAGCCCTCACTCTGGGAGGAGAGCCTAGCCCCTCCCAGGACACCTGGCTGGGACAGAACAACATTGCAGCTGTGGCAACAGCACAGAGACAGTCGCCCAAGAAACGGCCAGACTCCTGCGCTGGTCTAAGGAAGAACTCAGGACACCAACTGAGAACCACCCCCCCATGGGTCCTCGCCCGCCTCCTGCCTCACTGCTCCCCGCCAGGCAGAGCGGCTGAGCAGCCTGGCCCGCGGGCCCCACCGAGGCAGCGTGAGCACAGACCAGCGGGCGCAGTGGAACACTGGCTGCGATGCCAACAGGCGCATGGGACAGCCCTGCTGCAGATGACACCTGAGCTTCACCACCAACACCTTGGCATTTCTGTGCCTCCCTGAATGGAAAAAAGCTCAGGAATTTTGATTTTCAAGAATCAGGATTCTCTTTTTCTTACATATGTATACAGGAATATACACTACATGTTTATACTGGCAGAAGAAACTTCCAGAGTGTGCACACGAAATTAACCACAGCGATCTCTGGAAACTGTCTGGGTAGACACAATGGAGAATTTCTGTAGAATGAACTGATCAAAAACCAACGGCCCCACACTGCACTGTGCAGAGAAAAGCAAACAGAAGAACGTGTCTGTTCTGAGGCCTGTCACCCCGAGGCTGTATCCTTTCCCAGGTTAAAGAACTTCACTAGAGCAGCACGTCCAGGAGACAGTCCCCAGCACTCCGGTCCAGCCTCGCCCGCTGGGACCTACCTGCCCATCAGAGTCGTAGCCCCAGTTAGCGGTGCCTGCCAGAGCCACAGCTCGGGCGTCCACGTCTCGGCGGGCAGCGCTCAGGACAAAGTGCCATGCCCTGCTGCTCCGGGGGCGTCTGGCCATGGTGGAGAGAATCTGGAAGAAAACAGGCTCTGAGCAAAAGAAGACATGGGGCACATCAGAAGGTCCCCCAGCACCGCCCCCCAAGTCCTCTGCCTCCAGCACTTCTCAGGCACGTCTCAGCTGCTCTGCAGACCGGCCTTGACCCACCCACCCCCGGGGCAGGGGCTTCCAGAGCCAGGGCTCCAGGACTGTTCACGAGAGCCTGTACCTCACTCAAGTATCTGAGCACCTCAATAAAACCTAGGCAGATGATGTGGCATGCCATCCAGACATCCATGACTCTGGAATGTGACTGCTAGCCCATCTCTCTCCAGGTCCTCATAAACCTGGCTGCCCCGCCTGCGTGTCCCACAAGCATCTCCAACCTTGACTGGCTCCTCCTTCATTGTCCAGTCTGACAAATGGCTTCTCCAGCCTCCCAGATCATGCCAGAACCACGGCAGACATCCATCCACCCCTGACACACCCTTCCTCCTTCCTCAAGGCCTGACTGCCTGGCACACCCCACCCCACGCGAGTGTCTTCCTCGCTGTGCTGCCGCGGGCCACCATCTCCTGGACCACATGACTCACCTTCCACTTCACTCACTACTGCCAAGTTCTCTTTTGAAACACAAACCTAAAACCCATTCAGAGCTTGTCATTGTTCTTGGAATAAAACGCAAAAGTCCGTAAACGCTGGTTCTCTGCTCGCTCATCACACCGCCTCCTCTTAGTTGCCAGCTCGCTCCTGCCCTTTGCCCGAATGCCCCCCTGCACCTGCTCAAGGCGGGCGCCCCTCCGCCTCTGGCCCTCACCTTCCAGGTCCAACCCACGGTGACACGCTGGTCTCGGGCTATCTAACGCCTGGCTCTGCCAGGCTGAAATCCCAGTGAGGCGGGCACCGCTCCCACCTTAGGGCAGGCGGACCGCGGACCCCGAGCACCAGGTGAGCGCGCGCGGGTGCAGCTGTCCCGGGCTGGGACCGCCGCCGCGGGCGCACCGGTCCCTGCGCCCGGCCCGCGGCCACCGTCGGCTCCCAGCCCGGCTTAATGTCCGCTCGCCGCATCGCGCACACAGTAGGCGCCGCGTGACGCTCGCCGAATGAATGGCCCGGCGCGCTGTCACCGCGCGAGCCGGCAGCCCGCGCCAGCCGAGGCCGAGGCTGCGCCGCACGGCGCTGCTCCCCGCCCCGCGGCCCCGGGTCCCAGGCCCGAGGCGACAGCGGCCGGGGAGCGGCTCGGCCGTCCCTGCGTCCGCCCCGGAGGAACAAAGGCCGGGCGGGCCTCAGGGCGCCGGCGCCCGCCGCTCCGGCCCGGCCCGCAAGGCCAGCGCGCGGCCGCCCGAGCCCTCGGGGGCGGCGGGGCCACCTGGGCCAGGAGGCGCGGACCGCGGCCCCGCCGCCGCTCACCTGCAGCCGCGCCGCCGCCGCCGCGCTCCGCCGGGCCGGCCGTGACCTACTTTCCGCTCCGGAGCGGGACGTAAACAATCCCCGCCCCCCGCGCCGCATTGGCCCAGCTGCCAGGAGCGGGCGCGCCCGGCTCGCGGCTTCGGGCGGGGGGCGGGTCTCCGGCCTGCCCGGCCACAGCCAAGAAGTGGCAGGACCTGTCAATCCTGATGCCACGTTCCCATTGGCCACATCTCGGGCCGACGGAGAGGAAGCTCGCGCGTCCATTGGAGGCGGGGCGCGGACGGGAGGCGGTCCCACTAGCGAGCGTGGCGCGGAAGTATGTCGCCCTCCGTTTCGTCGGAGCCGGTTCCGGCGCGCCGGGCTGAGGAACTCCTCCAACGATCTGATTGGCTGCGGTAGCGGGACTAGTCCTATCAAGATGACCCGGGGGCGGGCTCACACTGCCCATTGGCTTGAAGGTCTCACAGTCCGCAGGCGGAAGCAGACGGAAGCCGCGAATTACAGCCGGCGGCGGGATGGAGGCGGCGGCGGGTGAGTACGGACTGGCACCGCGGCAGTCGGCGGCGTCCTCGCGGCCTGGGATCTCGCCGCGCTTTGCCTTTCCCGGGGAGGCCGCACCACGCCGCTCCAGTGCGCCGGTCCCAGGGCCCCGCAGGGCCGCACTCCCGGGTCCGTGGGGGCAGGAGCGGCGCCGGCCCCGCCGCAGCCACTTTCTTTAAGCTTCGCTGTGTGCGCGGGAAGGTTGCGTCGGCGGCGCGTCCGCCTGCCCCAGGCTACAGGTGTGCGTCGCACCTGCGGCGGGAGGCCGACGCGCGCTCACGGGCAGGCGGCGTTTCTGAAGCTGTTTTGAGAGTGCGCGCGTTGTTTTGTCTGGTTTTTAAATGCAGCTATTTCCTTGTCTCATGCTACGGGTGTTTGACTTGGTAGCCTGGCAACGCTGCCTTGCTTAAAGTTTGGGTAAGATTTAAAAAGAAGTGTTGTTCAAATATGCTATTCTGAAAAGAAACAAATGCCAGAATGTTACGTGTTTTTAGTTTTTTGTGGGAGTGATGTATCTAACTAAGCCTTAAAAAAAGTGAAATTCTCGTGTGGGCCAGAATACATACAGGTAGGCTATCAGGGTTTGCACAGATTAGCTGAGGTAGGCCTTTGTAAGTAGTGGTTGGTACGGTTATCTTCTTTTTGTTTTGTTTTTTTGTTTTTTGGAGACAGTCTTGCTATGTAACCCCGACTAGAGTGCCGTAGGGTTAGCCTAGCTCACAGCAACCTCAAACTGCTGGGCTCAAGTCATCCTCCTGCCTCAGCCTCCCCAGTAGCTGGGACTATAGGCGTGAGCCACTGTGCTAGCTCAGAAGCTTTCTTTAAACGAGGGAATAAAGTGCACATAAAGATTCAAAAGGGCATATGGTAAAAAACAAAAAAAAACTGACCTCCCTGTGCCCACAGGCAACCCCTGGGCCAGCACACCCTCTCGTGTGCGAGGCCCGTAGTGAACATGCTTCACTCATAATCTGCTTATAAACTTTTTCCACCTTGCTTAGCAGTGGAGGGTTTTTCAGGTGGTTTCCTCAGAGTTGTGTGGAAAGGACCTGCTCCTCCCAGTTACCTAGCACCTTGTCCTGCATGGTGCTCCGCACCAGCCCACCAGGCAGGTGACATTCCCCGCTTGTGCTGAGGAAAGCCAGGCTCCCTGGGAGTCAGAACTTTGTCCCGTGGCACCAGCCCCAGCGGCAGAGCGAGTCAGCACCCAGACCCTGCTCAGTCCACCAGAGGCCCCAACAGAGGCCCCCCCCCCCAGCAGCAGTGGAGGTGAGCTCAAACCGTCCGCACGTGTTACTCCTGCACCTGTTGGCGTTTAAGTGATTTAAGTAATGACCCACTCACTGCTACAGGGGTGACTGCAAGGCCGTGGTCTCCGGGCTTTGTGCTCGTACACTGCGGAAGGGGTGCCTTTTCTGTGTTACCATAAGAAGACTTAGGGCAGGTGCTTTAACGCGTTTGTGGCAAGGACCTGCCTGAAAGCTGGGCCAGGTTCCCTCTCAGTTCCCGAGTGCTTCCTGGGAGCCTTTGGATTTGGGAGCCTTTGAACCTGCCCTTGAGGTGGATCAGGAGCAGGGGCAGTATTTATGGGTCATTTGTTGATCCCCTCACAGACCCCTCCCGAGGTCCTCTCCAGAGGTGGTAGAGAGAGCAGCTCGTTGCAGATGTGGGCAGGAGCTTGTGGAGGGGCAAGATGGCAGCCCCTGCGTGTGGCAGGGTCAGGACAGTGAGCAGTCGCTTGGCAGCCCTGCAGACCGCTGGAAGGGAGAGGAGCTGGCCCAGAGGGGTCAGGGGGGACCCAGAGTGGGGACCGGGGCCTGTGTGGGGAGTGGTCAAGGACACGGTTGTGTCCTGTGGCAGCTCTTGTTTGCTAAGGTTTGTTAAGAATCCTTGTAGTGGCCAGGAGCGTGGCTGTGGGCCAGCGAGGACTGTGGCCTCAGTCAGTGTCCTCCCGGGAACTGGAGGCCCAGGGCCAGCACCACCTCTGACCCCAGGAGAGTGGTGTAGGGGAGGGTGGGGTCCTGTCAGCAGGTCCTGTTCGTCTCACCTGTTTCCCGTTAGAGCCGGGCTGGGGCTGGGTTGCGTTGCCTGCGGCTGGGAGCCGTGCACGTGCTATGGACGTGTGCACATGCGCTGTAAGGAGCAGGATGAGGACTCTGCCCTCACCAGTGCAGGGCTCGGGGGTGAAGGAAGCCCTGTGGTGGGGCTGCGGGGAGACCTCTCACTTATGCCAGAGGAAGGGACGGGGGGGCCACATTTCAGTCTGGTCGTGAGCCTGGCCAGGGCTCCCGGCGCCAAGTGGGCTGAAAGCCACTCAGGGTCCCAGCCGTCTGTCCCACATCCCTGACCAGAGCCTGGAAACCTGGCCGGCGTCCGGCACATCATCCTCGTCCTCTCGGGAAAGGGAGGAGTCGGGAAGAGCACCATCTCCACGGAGCTGGCCCTGGCCCTGCGCCAGGCAGGCAAGAAGGTGAGCACCCGCCCCTCAGACTGCCCCTGCCCAGGGAGGGTGGGCGGAGACCGGGCACGTGCCCTCCGTCCCCTTGCAGGTGGGGATCCTGGACGTGGACCTGTGTGGCCCCAGCATCCCCCGCATGCTGCGGGCGCAGGGCAAGGCTGTGCACCAGTGCGACAGCGGCTGGGTGCCTGTGTTCGTGGACCGGGAGCAGAGCATCTCCCTCATGTCTGTGGGCTTCCTACTGGAGCAGCCGGACGAGGCCGTGGTGTGGAGAGGCCCCAAGAAGAACGGTAATGATGGGGGGTGGCCGGCACCCCCTTTCAGCTGACCCCACAGTGCTCAGTTAGAGGCGTATGGAGGAAGCCGGGCATGGTGGCGCATGCCTGTGGTGCCAGCTACTCGGGAGGCTGGGGTGGGAGGACTGCTGGAGCCAGGAGTTTGAGGCTGCTGTGGGCTGTGATGACCCCACGGCACTCAGCCTGGGCAACAGAGTGAGACTCTGTCTCAAAAAAGATTTTTTTAAAACAACCTGGAGGAAGCCCAGGGCTGCTGTCCCTCCTCCTACAGGGCCGCTGCCCCCAGTAACGTGGGAAGGCGTCCCTCTGGGCTCTCAGTGGCGTCCGCGACACCCGGACGGCGGGCTCCAGCAGGGTGTGCGATAAGCCTGCACGCAGGCAGCTCTCGTCTAGTCAGCCTCACCGAGACCGTCGGCCACGGCATCCGGTCTCCTGGGCAGGAGGGGCAGGGTCTGCTCAGACAGAGCCCTGAGGACCCCAGTGCTGGGGGGGCTCTGGAGCACAGGTAGCATTAGAGCCCCCCAACTGCAGCGAGGGCTGCCACGGGGGAGAAGCGAGCTCAGAGCTGACAGCTGCCTCTGTGACACGCCGGCCGGGCTGCCTCCTCTGGGCTTGAGAGCTAGGTGTCCCGTGGGCACTCATCCCCGGGCAGGGCAGGGCTCCCCTCCTGAGCTGAGGCCCTGGCAGGACCAGCCACCGGCCCTGTGGGGGGGTGTGAGGCGGGTCGGGGACAGGCTTGCCTCCCTACGGCCTCCTGCCGTCCCTGCTCCTGGCCAGAGCCACCACTGAGCCAGCGCCCGCCCTGCTGCAGGTGGTCCCAGGGCCTTCCAGGAGTCTCCAAGGGTGCCGGTGGGGGGCTCGCTGGGCCGGGACCCCACCTGCTTGACTCGCGGCCGCTGGGCTGCGTGCGTGGCCCAGACCCGGCTCCACCTTGACCCCACCCCTGCAGCGCTGATCAAGCAGTTTGTGTCTGACGTGGCCTGGGGGCAGCTAGACTACTTGGTCGTGGACACGCCCCCAGGGACTTCCGATGAGCACATGGCCGCCGTGGAAGCCCTACGTCCCTACAGGCCCCTGGGGGCCCTCGTGGTCACCACACCTCAGGTACTGTTGGCAGCGCCGTCCCGTCCCCGGCGTATGGCCTCTTCCCACGGCAGGGCCAGGCTGGTGCCTGCCCACCCTGGCTGAGTTACAACCGACTGGCCGGCTCTGCCTCAACTCCAGGCGGTGTCTGTGGGGGACGTGAGGCGGGAGCTGACCTTCTGCAGGAAGACGGGCTTGCGGGTCTTGGGGGTCGTGGAGAACATGAGCGGCTTCACCTGCCCGCACTGTGCAGTGAGTCGTGGGGACTCGTCCGGTGGGGCGGGGGGGGGGGGGGGGGGGGGGGACCGAGGCCACAGGGAGCCGGCATCAGCCCCAGGGCAGGTTGGTGACTGGTGAAGGCCACAGGCCGGCTCCCTGGACCTGCGTGTGTGCGGGAGGCGTCCTTCAGCCCGGCACTCACAGCCCTGTCTCCTAGGAGTGCACCAGCGTCTTCTCCAGGGGCGGCGGGGAGGAGCTGGCCAGGCTCGCCGGCGTCCCCTTCTTAGGTGAGTGACAGAGCCTGGGTGTCTGGGGCCCTGATGGCTGCTCTGGGTGGGTCTGACTTTCCTGCGCCCACCGAGTGCCCCAGCAGGAGCCTTTCTCCCGCCTTGGTCGCAGGCCGTGCACTGCGGCTCCTCTCTGGGCAGTCGCTGCCCAGCAGGCACCTGGGTTCCGAGCAGGCGCCGCACGGTAGACACGCCTGCCGACGCCCCCGGGGGGGGGGTAGAGTTTAGTGGCTGCCGTCCCCCCCCCACCTGTCGTGCCAGGAGCCGCGCTGCTGAGGGTGCCCAGTGCTGGCGCCTACCACGCTCGCTCCTCTCCAGCGCGGCCGGGAAGGCAGCGGGGCTCGGCCTGCAGGAGCGGCCAGTGGGTGCCGCCGCCTCTTCCTCGGCCTCCGCTCTGCCCTCACAGGCTCGGTGCCCCTGGACCCTGCGCTCACCAGGAGCCTCGAGGAGGGCCGCGACTTCATCCAGGAGTTCCCCGGGAGCCCTGCGTTTCCTGCGCTCGCCGCCATAGCCCAGAAGATTCTGGACGCGACGCCTGCTCAGGCCTCCTGACTGAGGAGCCGCCTCCATGTGGCCCTGAGAGGAATCCCGTGGCCGAGGGCCTGGGGACGATGCTTCCTCCGTGACTGCAGCAGCTCCTCCCTCGGTCGGTGGCTGCAAGGACAGCTCGGGCCCTGGCGCCACGGCCTGTGCTGCCTGGCGCCCTGAGGCTGTGAGCCGGTGTTCTGGGACCCCCCCGCCCCCACGGCTGCTTCCCGGCACTCGTCCCTTCCCGTGCTGCATCCCTGCCCCAGAGGGACAGGCTGCTCTTGGCAGCTGAGCATCCCCCGCCCCGGTCACCAAGCTCTCAGGACTCCTGTGGCCCTCAGTGGACCCTGGGCTGCCCACACCCTGAGGGGCCGTGAGTGATCTGTACTCGTGGGAGGATCGGGGATCATCCTTGCGATGGTAAAGTGACCTCAGACGTGTCGCGTGCCTTGGAGGAACCCACCATTAAACGTGCCCTGGCCACTGCCATGGGCACCAGTCAGCCTCTTCTGGACTCTGTCCTTAGCGCTCAGACAGCACGCACTTCTGCTGCCGACACGCCCCTGGAGGCCCAGGTGAGGATGCATCCACTTCCCGTGTGGAGGCAGTTCGGGGAGATTTTATATTAGAAAGCTGTGTGGGCCGGGCGCGGTGGCTCAAGCCTGTAATCCTAGCTCTCTGGGAGGCCGAGGTGGGCGGATTGTTTGAGCTCAGGAGTTTGAGACCCGCCTGAGCAAAAGCGAGACCCCATCTCTACTATAAAATAGAAAAAAATTAATTGGCCAACTAATATATATAGAAAAAAAAAAATTAGCCGGGCATGGTGGCGCATGCCTGTAGTCCCAGCTACTTGGGAGGCTGAGGCAGCAGGATTGCTTGAGCCCAGGAGTTTGAGGTTGCTGTGAGCTAGGCTGACGCCACGGCACTCACTCTAGCCTGGGCAATAAAGTGAGACTCTGTCTCAAAAAAAAAAAAAAAAGAAAATACCTTTTAATGGCCGGGCGCGGTGGCTCACGCCTGTAATCCTAGCTCTCTGGGAGGCCGAGGTGGGCGGATCGTTTGAGCTCAGGAGTTTGAGACCCGCCTGAGCAAAAGCGAGACCCCATCTCTACTATAAAATAGAAAAAAATTAATTGGCCAACTAATATATATAGAAAAAATTAGCCGGGCATGGTGGCACATGCCTGTAGTCCCAGCTACTCGGGAGGCTGAGGCAGA
>VSMD01091371.1:0-44111 GCA_008750895.1 Mirza zaza | reverse complement strand
GGCTAATTTTTTTTTTCTATATATATTTTAGTTGGCCAATTAATTTCTTTCTATTTATAGTAGAGATGGGGTCTCGCTCTTGCTCAGGCTGGTCTCGAACTCCTGAGCTCAAACGATCCGCCCACCTCGGCCTCCCAGAGAGCTAGGATTACAGGCTTGAGCCACCATGCCCGGCCAACATTAACGTTTATTGAGCACTTACTATATCCCAGACACAGTGCTAAATAAACTTCATATATGTTCTCACGGAAACTCCAAAGCTACTCCCATGATGAAGGAGCTATTCATATACCTATTTTACATATAAGAAAATTGAGCCTTAGAGAGGTGTTTTTTTTTTTTTTCTCTTTTGAGAAAAAAAATCTTGACCCTCCACTCCTTTCTTCTGACACTCCTCCAGTATTGGGGGGGAGAAGGTACCTCATTGCTGCTGGATGAAGTCCCCCTCCATCCAGTTTCTTTTTTTTTTTTTTCTTTTTCAGTTTTCTCTTTTTTTTTCTCTCTCTTTTCTCTTTTGTTGCCCAGGCTAGAGTGAGTGCCGTGGTGTCAGCCTAGCTCACAGCAACCTCAAACTCCTGGGCTCAAGCCTCCTGAGTAGCTGGGACTACAGGCATGTACCACCATGCCCGGCTAATTTTTTCTATATATATTAGTTGGTCAATTAATTTCTTTCTATTTTTTTATAGTAGAGACGGTGTCTCGCTCAGGCTGGTTTTGAACTCCTGACCTTGAGCAATCCGCCCGCATCAGCCTCCCAGAGTGCTAGGATTACAGGCATGAGCCACCGTGCCTGGCCAAGAGAGGTTTAAAAAATTATGTAAGGTCACCTCGTGACTGAGAGATAACGCTGGAATTCAAACTAGTCTGATTCCAGGGCCAGAACTTAAACTAGGTTAAACTGCCTCTCAAGTTAGGGCCAACGCCCTCCTTTTACAGGTAAGAGACCGCATGGGATCTTAATGTTTGTTTCTCATTCAGTCCTTATAGCTAAATGCTATACTGACTCAGGACAGGCTTAGTAGCCCGGAATTGTTTTTATACTGCTAGAGAACTATTTGGTTGAAGACTTGTATATCTCTTCCTTATTTTACTACAGTCTGACCCAACATAAAGTGACCTCCCTAAGGCCACACAGCTGGTTAAAAGGGGGAACTAAGAAAAGCACCCACTTCCCATCCCCATCTCTCCTTCTCTCTTTCTCTCTCTACCAGGCATCAATCATATTGCACTTGATTCTGCCTCCCACAGGAATGTCTTTTGAGGCTACACCTTCTTCTCCCTTCTACCCATGTCTTAGTTTGCATTATCCTAAAAGCAGAGTCTGAAACAAGGGTTTGTGTGCAGGTGGTTTATTTGGGAGGTAATCTCAGGAAACAGGAGTGAGGCAAAGTCAGAGAGGAAGAAGAGCCACTATCAAGGTGTATTAAGTTACTAAGCTTGCCACTGTGGACAATTGGGGCTCCCATCCCCAGTGCTTTAAATCCAGGCTGCATTTCCAGGCTGCACTTGGACTTGGGCTGAGCATAAAAGGCCTTGGGGCAGATAATGGAAAGATGCAGATGAGCACTGCATGCTTGAGAGGGGTCGTTTCCAGTGTAGTTGAGTCTGCGCTCACTCAGAACTGTCCATCACAGCTCCAGCTGCGGTCAGATCTAGGCCTACAGGATAAGAACCTGTTTCTTCTCTGAAAGGTTCACCAAGCACAGTGACAAAACAGCAGGTGCACAGTGATTTCTCAACCCAGTTGTGAATCTTATTCTGTTTTGCATAAATACAAACGTGCTTGGGTACCACGGCGCTGCCACGGCATGTGATCAGCTGGCCCCTGGGATGGTTGGTGTGCTGTGCATATTCTTCTTGATACACTAGTTCTCCACTTTTTTCTTCCAAAATGGTGCCAGAATTACCTGGTTTTCTGTAAAAAATCTGGATAATAGGCCGGGCGCGGTGGCTCAAGCCTGTAATCCTAGCTCTCTGGGAGGCCGAGGTGGGCGGATCGTTTGAGCTCAGGAGTTCGAGACCAGCCTGAGCAAGAGTGAGACCCCATCTCTACTATAAATAGAAAGAAATTAATTGGCCAACTAATATATATAGAAAAAATTAGCCGGGCATGGTGGCGCATGCCTGTAGTCCCAGCTACTTGGGAGGCTGAGGCAGCAGGATTGCTTGAGCCCAGGAGTTTGAGGTTGCTGTGAGCTAGGCTGATGCCATGGCACTCACTCTAGCCTGGGCAATAAAGTGGGACTCTGTCTCAAAAAAAAAAAAAAAAATCCAGCCAACAAAATGTAATCATTAAGGCTCCAGTTCCTTATAGATACTGTTGAAGAAGCTAACAATGAACAGTTAACTGGACTGAAATTGGGGGAATGTGCATTCGATTACTAGAAGCCACCTTTACAAATGCAGCATGCAGTGAAGTCCCACTGCCGTATTCAGGGTGATCAATGCAAGCTACTTCTGCCCTCAGACAGGCTAACAGTGAGAAGTGTCACATGAAAGTGCAATTATGAAACGAGAACAATGTCATATGGCAAAGTGGAAAACTGCTTTGAGTGTCCCTTTTATTGTCTTAAAAAAATAATAGCCAACATTTATTGAGCACTTACCTTTCATTAAGTCATTTAAAGCCGCCTCGGAAGAATACGAAAGTATTTTAGAAGATAGAACAGTGTTTGCTTTTAAGGCAAATGGAGGAAATTGAGATGGGAAGGGGCTGCAGGAGGGCCTTCTGAAGGTGCTGGGCAGGGTTCTGTTTCATGTATCCAGGTGGTGGCCGCAGAGGTGTGCTCTTTTAATAAGCGATACATTTGCATACTGTATACCTTTTCTATAAGTGCATGATGTTTTACACTTTAAAGAAGGTTAAAATAGTAAAAGTTTAAGGACTAAGTGGAAAAACTGTAACTTCTGAGAAGAGAACAGTAACAATGAGCAACTTAGAAGCCTTCTATTTGAATGATCTCATTTCATCCTCACAGTGCCCTATGAAGTAGATGGCAATATTATTATCCCTGTGGTCAGATGAGGAAATTGAGGCAGATAAAGATTAAATTACTTGTCCCAGGGCTGACCCATTGCCGTGAGGTGCCCAGCAGTCTCTTGGTTTATTCAAAACCTGAGCGAGGTCTCTGCCAGCTCAGTCACTCAGCCTGAGCCTCAGATCTGCAGAACCTTGAAGCCCACGACAAGGACAGTGTGAACCATGGGAGGAAGTGGGCCGCCATGTCACTTCAGAGCCACTGGCATTTTTCTGTAGAAACCTGCTGCTTGTCCCCAGTATCTTGGCTTTCCCTTTAAAATAAAAGTCACGGGTTGTTTGTGGTAGCAAAGACAAGAGGCCACATGTTCCAGGGTCTGTAGACCTGCCCCAGGCAAGATGCCACGTTTAATGAGTTTAGGTTTGGCTTCAGCTGATATACCCTCTCCATTCTATGTCAGGCAGGGTCGTTTTGGGAACTTGGGCTCTTCTGACGTCATGTGGATTTGTTTGGAAAGCGGATGTTTATGAATAATCTCAGAGGACTATCAATAAAAGGCAGTAAATATCAAATTAAAGTACATCCTTTGCTCTTAAAGGGCTAAATTTGAATTCCAGTTACCATCTGACCCGCTTGATTCAACCAAATGAATGTTTATTTAGCACCTGTTTTGTAACTAGTTATTACACTTTGTAAGCTTCACAAAAATGTGGTCTTTGGTGAAGATGGGATATATGCAAATGTGTGCATATTTTAAATCCCACAGAGCTGGGCTTGTAAAATGGCATATAACATAATTTGCAGTAATCCACCTTGTAATTTTAGCCCACACAGATCACATCCCTTTCTTTCTCCGTTATGTTCATCAGCGATAGTGGCAGTATAGTCCATCTGTCATCCCCCAGCACTTGTAATCTCCTTCCTTAGCCACCTCCTTGTCTACATTTTTATCCCACCTAACACAGAGCTCTTCATGTGCTAAGCACTCAACAGATGTCTCAAATAAATTAATGCAACCATAGCCTCTCCACTCAACTCTTGATTTTTACAAGCAGGAGGAGAATTTTAAATATTCACGTTGCATGTAGAATCTCATATTACCCTCCTCTTTGAGCCGAGCTGTAGTCCTCAGTGCTGGTCCTACGGAATCAAACAAGAAATTCAACATTCAGTCTGTTTCTACCAACGAATTTACAACTTCAGAGACATATTTTAAACTTTTCTAAAATGGAAAAGGAAAGTGAACCGAATGTGTCAATAGGTTTTCTGCTTCCTCTGTCGCTCCCGCCCAGAAGTGTCTAGGCTTTGTGGACGTGCGTGAGGAATGACGCATGCTCCCTGGTCATGCTTGGGTACTGCGGCTCCCTTCCCATCCTTCGAAAAGCCACAACTCCTTGGCTTCAGAGAAGCAGTTTTACCCAAGTCCGTATTAAATAACAGAGTATTTCAGCTCCTCCGTGAGTTCATTGCTCTGGTGCTTGTCCAGTGAGCCCAGACACTGGAGCTAGGACCACGTGCGCTTGCAGCCCTGCCTAGGCACACACTAGACCCATGCTTTTGGCACTCTTCCTGCAATGCTCTGAGCCTCAGTTGCCTCATCTGTGAAATGGGAACTATAGTACTTACCATGCTAGGGAGGAGGGTGGGTACTTATCATTCAAAAGCACCTATCACACAATAGACCCTGAACAAATATTTATTCTCCCCTTACTGGAGGGTTTACAAAAAACTTCCTCTCTCTGTCTTCCCTTTTCAGGCTTCCTCTTTTTTTTGTCTAACTCAAAAGGAACAGAGTGAAATTTTTTTTAACTTCTTTTTCTCCCGAAGCATATTTTTCATATGGTATAAGATAGCAAATTAGGCCTTGTGCATGGTAAGAAATGCTTCTCTTCCGGAGAAATACCCAAACAGAGACCTGCATTATGGAATACATTTATGAAAACCCGCTGAGATTAATTTAAACTTCTAACACTTGTTGGAAGACACCATTTGGCTTCAGAATTGACTTGAGATTTTTCATTTATAATGTTCATCAATTTCTTTCTTTTTTTTTTTTTAAAGAGATAAGGTTTCGCTCTGTTGCCCAGGCTGGAATGCAGTGTGGCTCAGTCATAGCTCACTGCAACCTCGAACTCCTGGGTCCAAGGGATCCTCTTGCCTCAGCCTCCCAAGTAGCTGGGACTATAGGCACACATCACCACACCTGGCTAATTTTTTAAAATTTTTTTGTAGAGGTAAGATCTCACTATGTTTCCCAGGCTGGTCTTGAATTCCTGGCCTCAAGCGATCCTCCTTCTTCAGCCTCCCAAAGTGCTGGAATTACAGGCGTGAGCCATCGCACCCAGCAAGTTTACCAATTTCATAATAAAATGCTTCAGCTAAAGCTTTAGCCCCTTGGACCCCAAATGCTTCCCCTTCATTATGGGAACCCTTGCAGCAGAACAGATGTTTCCGTGAAAAGCTGACTCATATTTTTCTTTTTCCCCACTGTTCCCTGTGTCATCTCCGAGGAACCCAAACTTGTAGAGAGAAGGTCTGAGTGGAAAGTGTGCCAAAGGCTTTTCCTTGCATAGAAGCACCCAAGTCAAACCCTCCTCTATTTGATCATGGAATTGCTCTGTAGAGATGTGCTCTGCCCGGAGCAGCAGATCTACCTGCTTGATGAGATACTTGGCAAAGGGGCCGTGGGCCATCTCTTGACTTACCTCTGTTTAGTCTTCGTTCTGGAATTGCCACTCCTGGTACCTCCTCTTCCCATGGAGACCACACTTGCCCTTGCTAGTGTCTCAAGGGTTTACAAATCCTTCATTAATTATTACCATGTGTAAAAGGTAAAATGCAGAAATGTAATTAAAGAGCTTCCCTCCAGGTCTACAATATAGTTTTGCAAACTAACTCCCTTCCTTCCTCCTTTCCTTTTTCTCTCCTTTCCTCCCTCATTCCCTCCTTCCCTCTCTTCCTTCCCTCCCTCCCTCCCTCCCTCGCTCTCGTCCTTCCTTCCTGGAAAACATATTCTGTTTAAACAAACTAGAAAAACAGAAGACTCAGCAGAATTAGATCATGAGGTGCCCCGCTGTGACATTCTAAACCCACACTGCTGGGATAGGGCTCCTTGGCATGAAGAGTTAATAGGAAAATGATGATCTTAAATGAGTTAAGTGCAGAGTACGGGGGCACATTGCTGGCGCTTCTGTCCTCACAGGATGGGGAGGAGGAGAAGGTGGGGGAGTGGTTGGGGGTGGGAGTAGCAATTTGGAGGAGGCCCATGGTAGGGCTGGGTTTCTCCTTCTTCATGCTAGCCATTGAGCATGGGGCTCCTTGCTGCTTCCACATTCCATTCTTGTGCGTTATTCTTGGGAGCAAGGATGGCAGTGGCTCCAGAGGGCACGTTGCCCTTCCCCTCCTTTCTGCCCCCCGATTTGTAGGGTGTGGGGAAAAGCAAAGCATCACCCGTAAGGTCTCAATGTAGTCCTCGTTCTTGTTGTCATTTTAATGTATATGTTTGCCTCTTTTGGAGGAAATTTTGCCCAGCATTGTGGCATGAGACTCCACTGCATTCCTTCACATTTTTATGATTCAATTCAGTGACAGGCGATCGAGAGCTCTATGCCAGCCTCCAGGTGATAAAGCACAAGCCTCGCTCCCCAGCCAAAAGGACAGACAGTTGCAGGCTATTCAGACAGGTGTGCAGCTGCAGCCACACAAGGCTGAAGCAGATAAGGGTATAAAGGAGGTGTGGGCACACGCAGTGGGGAGAGGGTGATGATACCTTAGGTCTTGGGCAATCAGCAGAAAGAATTTTCACTAGCTCAAGAGGGATGTGTTTTCCAGGTAGAGAAAGCAGTGCCAGCAGAGAAGCATGGTATGCCTGGGTGGAATACCTAAAATGCTGGGTGGATTGGGGGAGCAGGCACCAAGAGGGATGTCTAGCAGGGGGGACAGTATTGCAGAATGGTTAGGGACATGGACTCCAGGGTCAGACTGCCTGGGTGCAGCTCCCAGTTTTGTCACTTAAAGAGCTGGGTGACCTTGGGAAAGCTACATAATCACTTTGTGCCTCAGTTTCCCCATCTGCAAAATGGGAATGATAGTATCTCCTTCACAGGATGATTTTGTATTAAACTCTCTATTGTAATATATCATATGTCCTTATATTATTGATCATGTATAATTATAATTATATATAAGTCTACAGTTGACTATTAGACTAAACAGGAGTTAACTATTATGCTATACTATAGGGTATAGTCTCCTATGTAGTAAGGACTTTGTGTTTTACATCTTAGGTATCCTTGTGTGTTCAAAAGTTATTTTTAATTAGCGTTGCATAACCTGCTACTGATGAAACCCCAGATCCATATTCAGTGTATGTCTGTAATTAGGCGAACTTGAACTGTCCCAAAGGGAGCGGTGTGGTGAGCTTCTCCACACCAGGTCTCAGAAGAGTTTTGTAATCGCCAGAAGTAGTACAGCTTTCAAAACCTGTGTGCTCATCAGCATGGTTCTTGCAGGCTAACAGTCCCAGCCATGTCAGGCTGTTGATGTATTGTCTTACCCAGTACAGGACTTTCCTGCTAGAGCTATGCTAACTTGTTTATCAGACTTTAAAGAATTTTAGTGACAGCTGTTGAAAATGGGGCATGTGTAGATGGGGATTCATTGTACTGATCTCTCTACTTTTAAATACTTAAAATATTTTGTGTAAATGGGTTTCTTTTAAATTTTCAAGTAGAATTAAACTTTTGAAAATTGGAAGATACTGTCAGGAACCATCCCCTGGGAAGTACGTGGTGTGATTTTAAGGCCATCAGAACAACCACTTTACCCAATCCAGCCTGACACTCTCGGCTTTAGATTGAATCCGTTAGAGTTATTGTCTTTAGTCCATGTAAACGTTAACCAGGGTTACTACTTGTGAGTTTGCACAGTACCTCAAATGTTCATCAGATGGTGGCACATATTGGGTGGGTTTTTTTTTATTTTTCTTTCATTTTGTTTAAGTAGGCTTCTCAGAATCCAGGGAGGAGGTGTCTCAGGAAATGCTCACAAGATGAATTTGGAAGTAACACAGAGAAAAGTTAGGAACGTAGCTTCCCAAGGAGTGTGGCTCCCAGAACCTGGGAGGAGAAAAGAGTCAAAAAAAAAAAAAAAAAAAAAAAAGTGAAAGAATAAGTAGTTACAGGTGGTAAAGATGAACTTTTTTTTTAATTGAATTTCACCTAAAGCTGGCTCAGCCTGTCTCCCTCCAGCTTCTGCGTATGGGGTGATGACTTAGGAAAGAATCTCATTGCCTTTCTCCTCTCTGTGTGGGGAGATTACGGGGGAGCTCCCCGGGGATCAGATTTAGTGGTGGGAACGTTTTAAAGGTTTTGAGGGAATCCAAATCTGTATATTCTTACAGTTGGGAGAATAGTTGGCGCTGAATGGGGCTGTCATTGGGATATAAATGAAGGAGGAGAAGAAGAATAAGAAGCTTAACAGCTTGTCCCTTTCTTTCTCCCAGGTGCAAAGCATTAAACATTTAAAGCCTCATAATGGGTGTGTGTATCTTAAAATGAGAACAGGAAGGCCACTTAAATTTAGATCCTACGCCCAGCTCTGCCGAAGGAAAATGAAAGTCGTTAATATCCTCCATGCAGTTAGCACATATATTTCATTCTTGCTGATTTGGGGGTGGGGGTATAGGTGGGGCGGTGGTGTTGTGAATCCCTGAAATTTTGACAAGAGTGCAAAACGTTCGTAACCATTCCTATAAAACAGATAAAAGAATAACAAGTTAAAATCAAGAACACGGTTATGGATTGTGTTTGTACACGTCGCCACTAGCGCTGGGGGCTCCCGTCACATCCCTTTCATTGCCTGTGTCCCATGCGAGGGAGGAGTCACTTGCATTCATCATCCCAGACAGTTCCTGCCGCACTGAAACGGTCCAAGGAGACAGGATGCTCCGAGTGTCCAAAAGGCTAGGCTACAATCGATCCTCATCAAAAGGATCCAGGGGGGTGTTGAAGTATAGAGAGCGGCTTTGCGAGCACTGCTGCACAATCTGCACAAGTCTCCCTCCCTTCGACATTTTAGCCAGGAGCACCCCACTGGGGCCTCTTACTGATGCAGGGGGCCAGGCTGCAGCATTCTTCTTGGAAGAGCCACGGAGCATAGCTTCCAATACCACAGAGTTCCCCAATACATGGCGTTTCCTGGGGTTCCTGTCACGAAAGGCAGTAATAGCATCTGTTTCCATTTATTTTCTCAGAAGATTCAATGGAATAAGTATTTCCCTGTGACACGAAAGCATCAGAGGACTCAAGTGCACATGTGCAGTGGCCAGTGGCCATCGAACAGACTCACGGGACTCAGTCCTGTGGGCGGTTCATCGTTCAGTAGTATCCCACGTATTTGTGGGCATTTTGGCAATGAATGCCATTCAAAATTGTTTTTATTCTTAGTCAGACATTCTTACCCATATCTATAAAGACCTTTTGGTTAAAGACACAAACCTGTATTAGTTAGCTTGGGCTGCTGTAACAAAATACCACAGACTGGGTGGCTTAAACAATAAAGGATTTTTCACAGTTCTAGAAGCAGGAAGTCTGAGATCAAAGTGCCAGCATGGCCAGGTTCTGGCTCTGTCCCTGGCCCCCAGACAGTTGACTTCTCACCATTTGCTCACGTGGCAGACAGAGCTCGAGCAAGCTCTGTGGTGTCTCTTCTTCTGAGTATCTCTATGTCTCTTAGGGTGTCTCTCCTTATAATCCCATGATGAGCATCCCACCCTCACGACCTCATCCAACCATAATTACCTCCCACCTCCAAATACCATCACACTGGGGGGTTAGACCTTCAGTGTATGAATTTTGAGAGAACACAAACAGTCAGTCCTTAACAATACCCAAATCTTGAATGGCAAGCATGTTGAACGTAACACTTCATGTCCACCCTTTTTTGACACACCAGTAAAATGATATTAAAGGGGTACAGAGGCATGAACCTACTAGGACCAAGAGAACAGCAGAAGAGACAAAAGCAGAGAGAAAAATCCAACAAACTTTCAGAGCTGGGAAGCAGCTGAATTGAGTGAGCAAACCAGAGAAAGTTGAAAACCAGGTGCTGATGGCGGAGAAGCCAAGAACTAGACCGAGAGTACTAGAATTGACTAATCACTTCTTGCTGTAGTCTTAGTTTTAGATGGTTTAAGAAGGGATTTTCTTGAAAATTCTGTGTACTTGCTCTGATCTAATTTGTATGTGTATTCTGAGATTGTAATTTGTAAACAACAGTAGCAGCCTTTTATGACACTTTTTTTGGTAATTGATTTTATCAGTTTGTCAGACCAGCCGATTTTCGAGGTTCTCTTTTATGTTTTAACCATTTTTAATGCTAGTTCAATGAAAGAAGCTCACTAAAAGGTAATTTATCATTGCTGTTCCTGTGACCTCATCTTCTGTCTCCCTCCAAAGAAAGAAATATGTCATTTCTAAAAATCCATAAAAATTTCACTCTGTAGTAAAGGATTTAAACTAGAAATCCCCGCTATTTAGTGGTATATTTCTGTGCTTTAAAAAATATTATGTTGAACATGGTCCAGGTTAAATAAATGCCTTTTGTATGAAGATAGTTCCTCATGGAAGATGTCCAGGTTGTGCATCTGTGCCTGGTTAACACTTGGTATTAAGAATTTAATAATATTTTAAAACATTTATCTTTTTCAAGTAAGATTTCCTTTTTGAAACTCAGACCAAATAACCATGAAAGAAGAAAAAAAAAATGGTCTAAATGATATGACTCAATTGGCTGTGCGTGCACATGTGTAAATTAGAATTTAGCTAAGTCAATCGCTAATTCACAAAAATACTGCATTTATAGTTAAATAGCAATAAACATCAATGTATCTGGAACCTAGTAAGAGCCAAATAAATGTTTTAAAAGGACAGGGAAAAAGAGAAGGAGAGGGAATGAAGGAAGAAAAAATTTAGCTATGTAATTCTTAAAATATGTAAGAAAGAACTAAACCAGAGATGCCCATAAAATAGTAATTGCTAATGGAAGCACGCTAAATGCTGGATAAACCCCTGAAAGTTAGGAGAATGGGCTGGTTTGCACCAAGAGATTGAGCCCTTCCCACAAAAGACCAGAATGACCTTGAACAAGGCTTTTAGTCCTAGAACCAGAAAGTGTGGCCCACCGTGGTATCCACGCTAAATGTCCACCATATGTTAAGTGCTTATCTGGGCTCATGTAAACATCACAGCCATCTCGTGTGGTAAATATCATTACTTATAATCCTCAACATGGGAACCAAAGCACAAAAAGCTTTCATGACTTGCCCAGGGTCACACAACTAGTAATGGTAGATACAGAGTTTGAGCTCTGGTCTGTTGAACTACAGGATCCTAAGCAAATGTCTCAACCTTACCACATGCATTGTAGGGGAGGCAAAATTTTACCTCTATCTTCTAGAGGTTTTTGACCAACAACTGGGCCCGACAGTTACATTGGCATAAGATAGATCCACAGGAGAAAAGCATACAAACATTTAATACAAGTTTTACACGACATGGGAGTCTTTGTTAAAGAAATGAAAACCCAAAGCCACAGCTAGAAATAATGCTTATATCCTGAACTGGACAAAGGGTAGTAGATTATGAAAATGTGACAAGGCAGAGGGGCTTGGGCTAGGGTAGTTAACTGGGTGGAGAAGTGGCAATGTGTATAAGGGTTAGTATAACAAAATTGGTTTGTGTAGATTTCCCTTCGCCTCAACTTGCTATCCTGGATGATAATACTTTTCTTCCAGTGTAATTGGAAAAAATCTTGCACAGGGAAATTATCTCCTGTTTTTAAGAAACGGAAGGTCAGAATGATCTTTGTGTATCTGCTGTTTTTCAAGTGCCTTTAACTCAAAATAGTCAATATGCCAGAGTGGCATAATTTGGGGGATGCCATGTTCTTTACTCCTTCAGCCGCAACACGTTTTTCTGGGTACCCATTTGATTTGCCTTTCCTATCTGTAGTGGGGGCTGTGGTTGGGGACATAAAGTATTTTTTTAAATGTTCTATATATATGCAAAAAGTGGACACTATTTCTAAGGAATCCTATGGAAGTTGGCTGTAGAAGGAAATCATCTGACTAGCGGTGTTTTAGGTTTTGGCAGATTGACTACCTGGAGAGATTTTTACCTAGCAACTTTTGGAAAGTTCCTATTTCCTTTCCCTTTTCTCCTACCTGCGGCTTGATGTAAGGTCCATATGAAATGCAGGCTATTTTGAAAGAATAAGAAGACGTGAAGAGTGAAAATGCACAAGGAATTTTGTGTCCAATGTGTTAGTATGCGTCTGACATTGATGGGAATACTCATGGTGCCATTGCTAGAGTTTAGCTTTTGGTCTTAGTTGCACACTTGACGAAGTGTTAACCTTTTAGCACATGCATCATTGAAATTTTTCTCAGCTTCTGTTTCTTTAAAGGTTGGAATAGAAAATCCTTGACTTCTCATTCATTCATAAAAATATTAGATTTCACGTCTCTTTGATATTTACCATATATTCACGTAGTACAAAGATGTACTATATTTATAGCTTAAAGAATTTAAAGTGACGTGTTTATAAAAATACAAAAATATGTGTGTGCGTGTATCTATCTATATCTAATGCTATATTGTAGTTATATCGATCATACATTATGCTTGAAAGCGATGGAATTTATTTTCTGTACTAGACTTTGCCCTGTCTTTGGGTCAGGTGGTTTATACAAATCATAGTTTAATGGGCGCCATATTTGCATTCTCTCATGTTTGACCAAAGAAGATATTAATTAAGAATTAAAAGACCATATAGGACCCCCAAAGTATCCTCTTACTCTTTAAATGGTAGATGGCTTTAGTGACAGCTGCCAGAAATTTTAACTGCCACTGGCCCTTTAGGAATCTAGATTCCTAAAAGCCAGTGGCAGTTAAAAGGCTTGAAGGGCATAATGTTACGGAATTAGGAGAACTGTGTTCTGGCTTCATCACTGTGAAAAAGTTATCGTTCTGAACTTCAGAGAGTACGTGTTAAAATTGTTGAAATGCTTATAAAATAGTAGCATCGATATACCTTTTATTAAATTGCTAATTTTTTTTGATGTTTTAATCAGGCACACAGTGTTATAGCTTTGTGAATAATCATATCTCCACATGATTTATGACAATTTACATTATTAGAGAAATATAATGCCTCATTAAGCATTAGGAAATTAGATGTTCTGTGCTTTTTTTACCAAAAGACTATCTCTTTTAAATGCCTTAAAGGTTTTTTTAAATCAATCGTCACTAGATATCTCCTTAAAATATGTACTTTCCCATTTCTCCTTAAAGTAAACCTAGTTTTATATTTTCTTAATGCTTTGGGGTCCCTATTAAAACGTTTCTTACCATGCCATGCCCTGAACAATCATGTTCACAGGTGCTAATAAAGGGAATGGGAAGATTTAGTCATTTTTTCGTTAAAATTCCCTCCCCCATGTCCACTGCCGTGAGTGGCTCCTTCTCCTGTCAGCCAGCCTCTTGCTTTCTAATTTATGTTTCTGAGCGGGTATGGGCCAGGAAACCAGACTACAAAGCTTATTTAAATTGTAACTAAAATTAAAGTAAACTAGCTAAGAGTGGGAGCTTGGGGAGCTCTCAAAGTGATTTAACTAGGCGAGTTTTAATGCATGGATTTGTGCCATGGGTGCTGGGGGTTCCATTGCTTTTTCACTTCCTGCTAGCTAGAAATTCAACTGTGTGATTAGACAAGTGAATGCTCGGGTGGCTTAAAACTCCAGAACGCATTTTGATTTAATTCTTGGATTCACACAGAGGAAGAAAATATGTTAAATCTATTTCCAACCATTAATAATGGTGAAATCCCTCTAATTTAAAATACAACAATATAAAGAAAAAAATATATAAACTGAGTTTCAAAATCATTCTCTAATTTAATTGGATCACCCACTATTCCAGGGGTTTCTTTGAATAGGGAGAAAATTGACACAATGTGGAAGACTTTTTCTTCCATTATCTTCAGCTCACAATCTGGAGGACTTTTTTTTTTTCTTTCCTTGCATATTTTTGCTGAGCAACCTGAGCCCAGTATAAATTGTGCAGTTCTGTTGAGGCAAATTATAATTTTAACTGAACTTTCTCATAAATGACAATATGAGGCTTGAAAATAGTTTAATGACCTCATTAGAAGACTCATCCAACCTGTGGTTTTGCTCAGGTACATTTTGAATTAACCTTTTAGATGCATTCACACCTAACAACACCCAACAAATTAACAACTCCCGGTATGCTTTCAAATGAAGCCAAGCCTGCCAAATCCCTATCAATTTGTAAGCTGGGTCTTAGTGGGTTTTTTTTAACCCTTTTGTCCTCTAAAAATCTATTTCTCATCTTTGGAGTTTTGATAGTAGAAGAAAACTCTGCATTCTCCCTATATCTGAATAAATTAGTTGTAGGCAGTTTTCATAAGTGGTGTCTCCACACGTGTTTTTGAATTTGTAATTTCCTTATTGGGAAAATTAAAATGCCTTTTCTCAGCTATACAAATTAGAAAATGAGAGTAATTTTAAAATAAACATTTAAAAATGTAAAAAAAAAATATATGGTTTTACTGGTAGTAGAGTAAATCCCACTAAAGGTGTTGTTCAAAATAGTTACATAACCCCTGAGTGAAATATTAATAGGTTAGTAGTGTTCCTTACATATGATATCCAAACCTAGAATATGTGAAGGCCCAGTTTCTGGCAGCTTTTCCTTCCTGTACCTTCTGCTGAACGTTTTTCTTCCCGCCTCATCACTGTGGTTGTCCCAAAGGCCCAGCCATTGTTGTCAATGTTGTTTCTCATCTATTTTCTTTCTTGAGGAAGCCCATTCCCTCCCTTGATTTTATATGGAACTCTATTTGGTTGTCTTTTTTTTTTTCTGATTCCTTGTCATTTCTCCAAATGCTTTCAGGTGACCATAAGACATTTTCATTTGAATATCCCAATTCATTTGAAAGATAATACCACCTCTTCTATCCCACCCCCAGCCCAAAGCTGACCCCTTCCCAACCCTCCTATCATGTTGGGGTATCATTCAAGTTCAGTGGAAAAAGGGATTTAATATAGAAAATTATGTGCTTACGTGATTAAGGGAATGGAAAAATTATACAAAGTTGCCTGGATACAAATAATTAGAGTACAGTATAGGTGGGTGGGTAGTCAGGGCTGGAGAGATACATAGCAAAGACTCAGCCTCAGGCCTAAAAATTCAAGTACTTGATTGCATTCTCTAGCAAACTCCATAGGGAAAGAGATCCCTAGCAAACATAAGAAACAGGAGGGTCTTAGTTCCTGAGAATAGGGAGTTCAGGGATAAAAACTAAGAAAAGGCCTGAGTGTCAGTAGAAACCAGGGTGTCAGAATCAGAGTACTTGGGCAGAACAATGTCAGCTCTGATGTGCCCTGCATTTTAAATACCAGAGTAGATGTCTTATTTACCACTCTGTCTCCAAAGCCTAGTTCAGTGCCTAGGATGTAGGATGTGCTAAAAACAAAACAAAAATACTTGAAAGAAAGAATAAATGAAATTCTAAGATAATTTACTCAAAATCCACTCCCTGACTTGAAGCAGAGTGGATAGTTGAGGTCTGGTTGCCTTTCCTCGTTGATGTGAAATCCTGCCCTGAAAGTTGGGGACTTGGAGCTTCTGGTTTGGGCTGAGTCTCTCATAGAGCTGGAGCACAGCTAGTGAAACCTGCCCCTGGTATTCCTGTAAAATTAACTTTAGTCACAAGAGAAGAGATGTAGGTGCTACATTTAACTTCTATACCTTTCAATAAGTCAAGAGCAATACTTATTTTTAAAATCCTTCAGTTAATATATTTTCCTGTTTCAAAATGCTGTTTAAATTTTTGAGAGATTTTACCATCATTTTATTTGACAACATGTGTCATTCTGCTTTGAAAATTAAAATATTTTTTATAAGCTTGCCTGGAATGATTGGATAGACCTGTTAAATATTTTGGAGGATGCATTTCAATGTTTTGACTGTACCTCAAACACAAGCATAACCTTCCCTTAATCCTTCCCTGTTGTTAATGTAGTAGGGGATTTCACAAAGGCAGAAGTTTAGAAAAAGAAGCTTGAACTTGGCTGTAATTTCCTAATCTCTTCCACTATTCTTTCGAAGAACCACTGTAAGTAAAATAGTGCACGAGACCCTCCTGCAAGAAAAGAAATTTAAATAGCCCCTCACCACATGGCTGAAGCAGTCATGATTCCTTGAAGATTGACTGACACATCCCAGGTATTAGAGTCAATTATTACAGTAGAGGTTTGGGTACTAACACACTCAAAAGAACCTTTCAGAATTAGCAACTCAGAAAGGTTACAGTAACTTGGTAGGAGAACTGGTTGAGATCTTTGTTCTAGTTCAGATTAACTAGTGGAACTTCTAGGCTCAGATTACTTTGGAGCCAAGCACTGCCTTCCCTTCCACTCCTGGCCCAAACCGTACCTGGTGGCACCGCCCCTGCCTGGGGACTGCTCCCTCCTTGGAACCCATAGCAGCTCCTATGCTCTCGCCTTGGCCCTCAGCTTATCAGCCTTCCCTAGAGACCTGTGCCCTCATTCAGACTGCACAGTCTGCACACACATAAGGCCCCCCACCGTCCTCCATATCCTGCTCACATTAAACACTTAGGAAGTGTATATTCACGACATCATGGTCAGGGACAGCTATGATGATGATGATGATGATTTACAGGCATACCTTGCTGATATTGTAGGTTCAGTTTCAGGGTACCAACATGAATCAAATATTGCAATAAAGCAAGTCATATGCATTTTTAGGTTTCCCAGTGCATATAAAAATTATGTTTACCCTATACTGTGGTTGGTAAGCGTACAATAATATTATGTCTATAAAAACAATGTACATACTTTAATTTAAAAATGCTTTATTTCTAAAAATGCTGACAAGCCTCTGAGCCCTTAGCAAGTCAAAATCTTTTTGCTGGTAGAAGGTCTTGCCTCTATGTTGACGGCTGCTGACTGATCAGGGTGGTGGTTGCTGAGGGTAAGCGTGGCTGTGGCAGTTTCTTAAAACAAGACAGTGATGAAGGATGCCACATCTATTGACGCCTCCTTTCATGAAGGATTTCTCTGTAGCATGTGATACTCTTTGTGGGTAAAATGCTATCAAACTTTCAAAATTAGAGTCAGTCCTCTCAAACTCTGCTGCTGCTTTATCAACTAAGTTTATGTAATATTCTAAATCCTCTGTTGTCATGTCAACTATGTTCACAGCATCTTCACTAATAGATTCCATCTCAAGAAACCACTGTCTTTGCTCATGCATAGAAAGTCCTAGATGGCATCGTCCTCCAGTGTAAGGCTGTTTCATCTACACTGAAAATCTGTTATTTAGTGTAGCCCACCTTCGTCCGTGACCCTAGCTGTATCTTTGGATAACTTGCTGCAGCTTCTCCACCAGCACCTGCTGCCCCACCTTGCACTTCTATGTCACGGAGATGGCTTCTTTCCTTAAACCTCAGGAGCCAACTCTTCTAGCTCCTGGCTTTGCTTCTGTAGCTTCCTCACCTCTCTCACCTTCATAGAATTAAAGGGAGTTAGGACCTTGCTCTGGATTAGGCTGTGGCTTAAGGGAATATTGTATCTGGTTTGATCTTCTATCCAGACCACTTAAACTTCCTCCATACCAGCAATAGGGCTGCTTCACTTTCTTATCATTCATGTATTCACTGGAGTAGTACTTTTAATTTCCTTCGAGAATTTTTCTTCTGCACTCACGACTTGGCTAACTCCTTGGCACAAGAGGCCTAGCTTCAGGCCTATCCTGGCTTTTGACATGCCTTCCTTACTGAGCTTGATCATGTCTTGCTTTTAATTTAAAGTGAGAGATGTGTGACTCTTCCTTTCACTTGAACACTTAGAGGCCATTGTAGGGTTATTAACTGGCCTAATTTCAATATTGTCTCGTCTCAGGGAATAGGGAGGCCTGTGGAGGAGGAGAGAGATGGGGAATGTCTGGCTGGCCGGTGGAGCAGTCAGAACACAAACAACATTTACTGATTAAGTTAGCCGTCTTACACAGACATGGTTCGTGGTGCCCCCAAACAATTACGATAGTAACTTCAAAGATCATTGATCACAGAACACTGTAACAGATGTAATAATAATGAAAAAGTTTGAAATATTGCAAGAATTACCAAAATATAACACAGAGGCATTGAGTGAGCACTTGCTGTTGGAAAAACAGTACTGATAGATTTGCTGGCCAGAGGGTTTCCTCAAACCTTCGATTTGTGAAAAATGTAATATTTGCGAAGCACAGTAAAGTGAAGTGCAATAAAATGAGACGTGCCTGTATTTCGTTAAGGAAAAACTATGTTTGGAGAGCATTATGGGCAAATTAGCCATTAAGGTAGTGGACTGTCTTTTCAGGCCAGGATGTGCAAGGTGCTTTTCAAAGCCTGAAAACACGAGGCATTAGATTTTGGTTTGGTTTGGCTCTGTTCTGGTTTTCTTTTCACAGAAGATAAAAAGCAACTTTCTGAGATATACCTAGGAGTCCAGTTAATGGAATGTGACTTCTACCTAAAGCTAGTCCAATGTCTTAACTCTGAAGGAGCGTAGTGTTTGGTGACTGAATAAATGAATGAGTGAACTGGTTTGGGACATGCTATCTTAATTCAGAGATTCTACATTTTAAAAAAATGGTACTTTTGAAAGTTCAACTATTTGGATAGTCCACCTATATGCCTTTTTCAATCCTTTGTTGTCTAAAATTAACATCAAGTTTTTGCGTTTGGTAATGCCAGCTGTTGAATGCAGTGCTACGATAGTACCGAGATGTGGCCGTTCCGCAGGGGTGACCCATGCAGTTGTGCGCTGGGAACAGGAGTGAATGAGGCCATTCCTGGCATCATGTACCCAGGGAGAGAGTCCTGTCTGTCAGAAATCCAACTCTGTAAGGCGGGCTCCAGATGGGAGAGAAAAATGTCTGTTGGACTTGCGTGTGACATGTCTGCTCAGTTCTCCTCAAATGGGAAAAATGATGTGTCTCAGAACATACTAAGGAAAATAAAGGGAAGGAGTTCTGACCCTCTAGGGACCAGAACATTAAAGTAGGAGCAGTTTCCCCTGAAGGCAGCATGTCAAAGAGAAACAAAGCCAGCTGCTAATGAAAGGCAATAAGACAGATTTAGTTCAGTACTACTGCAGCAGGGGAGAGACCCCTGACCTGAGCTCAACTTCATGGAAACAAAAGGCAAGAGACCTTAAACACTGGAATGTGCTAGAGGAAGAGTACCGAGGGGCCTTATGGGGTGTGATTAGGCCATCTGTGTGTGCTCACTGGTGCTTATGGAAGACAGGCTCCTCCCCCCCACCCCCCCCAGAGACCAGGGGATGGGGGCTCTGTCCTTGGTGATGATCTTTCCAAGGGACAGCTCCCAGGTCCTCCTAAAGGACATTCCTGGCTTGTAGAAGATACATATCCATCTCAAAGGGATAAAGAAAGGATTTACAGTGGTAAGTTTTCTAAGGTAAATGCTCTAGAAAAAGGGAGTTTAGAGGCATATTATTAGGTATTAGCTAGGACAAACAGAAAATTCATTGGCAGTGTTGAGCTTTTAAAGGGAGACATTTAAGGGAACTGGGATTATCTTCGTAGGGACATGGCTTTGAGCCGCTAGGAACTATGCTGGTGTTTGTTCGAGTCTCTTAGTGTGGAGGATGGATGAAATCATCTGTGTTGAAAGTTGCAATTCTTATCGGCCGAGATTGAGGCCTACTTGAGAAGAGAGCTCTCCGAGTAGTCTAGAGTCTGGTCAAGCAGAGAGTCTTTGTCACTCCCTAAGGAGAAACTGTGAAAAATGAGAGGAACGTCAGACAGACCTTGGCCCAGCCACCCAGTGAGGAGGAGCATGTCCTTCTAGTGGTGACCCTGGAGCCTCTAATTGTATGTTGAAGAGGAAAATGTCATTTCCTTACCCAACAACGAGCGTTTGTTCAGTGGCTTGTGTTTAAAGATGCACTTTCTGGCTGACCCCTGAGATTTTTCTTCTTCATAAAGTCAAACATTATCTTGTGAGAAAGAGTTAAGATTCCACATCTAAGGTTATGTTGACTTTTATCTATCTCGAGCTTGTTTACATCAAGAAGCAGACGTGGAGCCATGAAATGCATTTTTTTATTACATGAACGCTACAGTTTTATACTTAGTTTTTAATTAAATCACATCAAGAGGGTTTATTCTGTCAATTGCCATTTTTTGTTCCTCTTCCTTCTACTTATGAGAAAACTCTAGTTTAAAATTTTTTTCCTTGGTTCTTCTACAACAGGAGTTAGCCAGCTATGGCCCATGGCCCAAATCCATCTCACTGACTGTTTTGTCAATAAAGTTTTATTGGAACACAGCCACATTCATTCATTTGCATGCTGCCTGTGGTTGCTACAACTGAATTGAGTAGTTTCTACAGAGATAGTATGACCTGCAGAGCCTAAAGTTTTGGCTGTCTGGTCCTCTGCACAGTAAGTTTACTGAGAACTGCTACACAGACTAATTCTTTTTTTCCATTATATTTTTCTATTTGAGTCATGGATCTAGAAGGTTTTACAGAATCTGTATTGCTACCTTTGTATTTCCAAAAAAAGTGTCATTTGAGGAATTGAACTTGAAAGAACAGTGTTGTTTTAAGCCCTAGTAAAGTTGCAAAGAACAAAAGCAAGTATGTAGCAGCTAGGCAGATTTTCCTTATGAACATCAAACTTTGGCTCACATAATTAAAGATCACACACAATGGAGGAAGATATAAATATTTGCAGGAATGCTACTGTCCATCATTAACTATAGAGAAATTTGTTTATAAGTCTCTATTTTGAAAATAAAAATAAAACAATGATAAAAACCTTCATTTCTTCCTCTGGAAAAAAAATGTTACCTTGCCTGCTAACTTACTCATCCTTTCCACGAAATCCATCCCCACTTTCCCCAGGGCAAAGAAATGAAAAGTCTCCTAATCTCAAAGGGTCGCAGGAGGCTTTTAGTTTGTGATACTATTTCCGTGCCCCAAGGTGAAGAAATGGCAACTTTTAAAAGCATTTCACCTCACAGCTGAATATCACAACTCTAGATTCTCATAATTTCCCTCTCCCTGAGTTTTGACATGTTAAAACTAAGCTGATCACCTCACACCCATTAGGATTATTTTAAAAAATGGAAAATAGCAAGTGTAGGTAAGGATGTGGAGCAATTGGAATCCTCGTGAACCATTGGTAGGAACATAAAATGGTGCAGCTGCTATAGAAAGCAGTATGGAAGTTCCTCAAAAAATTAAAAATAAAACTGCCGTTTGATCCAGCAATTCCACTTCTGGGGATACACTGAAAAGACTTGAAAGCAGAATCTCCAAGAGAGATTTGTACATGCATGTTCATAGTGGTGTTATTCACAAAAGCCAAAATGTGGAACCAACCCAAGTGTCCGTTAACCGATGAATGGATAAACAAAATGTGGTATATACGTACAATGGAATATTATTCAGCATTAAAAAGAGAGGAAATTCTGCCACATTTTACAGCATGGGTCAAACCTTGAAGACATTATGCTAAGTGAAATAAGCCAGTCACAAAAAAGACAAATACTATATGATTCCACTTAATAAGTTGCCCGGTATAGTCAAATCCATAAAGACAGGAAGTATTAAGAGAATGGTGGTTACCAGGGGCTGGGAGAAAGGAGAGTTATTGTTTGCAATATGAAACAATATTTTTTTGCAAGATGAAAAAGTTCTGGAGGTGGTTGTACAACAATGTGAATATATTTAACACTACTGAGCTATGCATTTACAAATGGTTAATTATAATTTTATGTTGTGTGCATTTTATCACAATTTTTTTAAAAAACTAAGTAGATGGCATCACTGAGCTAATAATAGTTTTGTTACAACGTATGACAGAGCCCAGACAAAGTTTCTGTTTAGCCTCTGTCTTCATGATTTCATAGCAATTTGTGTATTTAGTTCAGCTTTATCAGGTGACAGGATGTTTTAATGAGGGGAAAAATCAAATCAAGTGGATTGATCTATTTTCATCACTGTGCCTGCAAGATTGTGTAGACTGTAACCTTGGGCAAGATTTTCTATTAAGCTGATGATGAGGACCAGTCCTTTCTATGAGTTTGCCAGAAAGAAAAAGAATGGGTTGGTGGTTTGCATTGCCTTTGACTACCATAGAGACCAGCTGGGTTTCCATTAGTACTGTGGCCAAATACTTTATCCTCTCACTGCCCAAGGTTGCGCTAAGAACCAGAATTTGAATTCTAAATTGCCACCTTGGCCTAGGCCTTTACTCAGGTCAACCCAACTCAGATCAACTGGAAGTCAGTCTCTAGACTTGAGAAACCGCTGGGCAATATGATGGAACGAAGTTCCACGAGGGGTGCCATAAACCACCAAACTCACGCAAATGAAAGAAAATGATTTCTGCTATTTTTATTTGTAAATTAAGCAGTGCATGTGTGTCAGCTTTCACTATGCATGTTGCATTGACTCCAAAAGAAGTGTAAAAATACCAGTCAGAAACAAAACTCAGACGTGGCAGTCACAAAAGATGAACGGAGAAGTCTGAGGATTCATTTAGGGGAGCAATGTGCTGTTTGTCATGTCTCGCTGCCTTGTCACAACTGTGAGGACTGGTGGCATTCTCTAAGAACAAGAACGCCTCAAGGAAAGCTTTGAGTAGCAGGGTGCTTTTAGACCTTTCTTCTCTATTGCATACGCTATGAGATTGCTTCATTCTTCTTTCTGTAGTGCTTGCTTTTGAGTTCTTTTCATTGCATTTAGGGTAAATGTTTGATTCACAAACCTGCCACTTAAATATTGTGGGGTTTTTTTCAGGGGTGGTATGCAAGTATTAAAGGTTAATTTCCCCCTACTACAGATTAATAGTTCATTTCTCCTATTTGAAAATAATGTATATTTGGCCATACTGTTTTTATCATTAGCTGACAAATGCTTGGGAGCAGTATGGCCAAACCTAGCCCCTGTTTCTGGTTGAAGCATCTTGTCATGTAAGAGGAGAAGGCTGAGACAGGAAAAAACAAAATATGCTTAGTATGCAGAATAGGAAAAGACATTCATAAGTCACTTGGATTTTGCTTAGATTTGGAACGTTCTGTTATTCAATTAAAATAAAAGCACTTTAAAAAATTTAAAAAGGAGAAAAAAGAAGTAGAAAACATGACAACTACTGTATCTGTTGAACAAATTGGATTGGTAACTAACAATCTCGCCAAAAGAAAACTTTAGGACCAGATTGCTTCACTAATAAATTCTTTCAAATTTTTAATAAGGAAATAATGTTAGTCTTACAAGCTGACTCTAGACAGTAGAAAAAGAGAAAAGACTTCTCAACTTGTTTTAAAAGATTGGATAAATTTGATACCATAACATGACAAAGATACTACAAGACAGGAAAACTATAGGCTAATATCTCTCATTGTATAAACATAAAAATTTTATATAAAATATTAGGAAATTGAATCCAATAATATATTTAAAAGGATATATCAAAATTAAATTGGATTGGTCCCGTGAATGCAAAGTTGGTATAATATTCCAAAAGTCAATATTATTCATACTATTAGCAGAAAAAAGGGGAAAATGTTATGATTGACTCAAAGATGCAGATACAATTTAATAAAATTCAACATTCATTTATGTTTAAAACTTTAAGCAAAGTAGAAATAGAAGGGAACTTCTGAACTCTGTTATAAGGTACCAATAAAAAATAAAAACAAAAAACACCACAGCAGAATCAGACTTAATTGTGAAATAGTGAAAAATTTTCCCTTGAGATTAGAACAAGAAAAGAAGGGCTGTTCTCACCACTTCTGTTCAACATGAGCCAGAGCAATAAAGGAAGGGAAGGTAGTAAAGGTTTAAAGATTGAAAAGCAATAAATAAAACCATTATTTATAAATGACATAACTATGTACCTGCAAGATAATAGTTAGGTCCTGATAAACTATTAGAAGTAAGTGACTTTAGCAAGGTCTCTGGATGTAAGGTCAATATATAAAAATAAATCGTATTGCTATATACCAGCAATAAGTATCGAAAAATAACTTTTAAATACCATTTATAATAACAACATCAGAGAAAAAATAAATGAAGAGATGTACCATATTCATAGACTGGAAGACTCAACATTGTAAAGATGTCAATTAATGTCTAGATTCAATGTAATTCTAATAAAAACCCAATAGGTTTTTTATGGACATAGATAAGCTGATTCTAAAAAAATGTATAGAAATTCAAAGGACCAAGAATTGCAAGGGCAATTGAAGAACCGAGTTAAAGGATGCATACTACTAAATGTCAAGTCTGATAATGAGGCTGCAATGATTAAAACAATGTGATACAGGTGCAAGACAGGCAGAGACACCTAGAAAAGAAGAAAGTGTCTAGATTTACTTCCACACATACGTAATCACTTAATGCAAGTCAAAATTCCTTTTGCAATGAAACAGAGTCTGTAAAATAAATGATGGCTAATAATTGGTTATCTATTTTTAAAAAGTGGGTACTATGCATTTCCTCTTCATGAGCATTTCTATTCTGCTTTGGCGTAAAAGTCTTGATGTCTCTCCATATTTCAAGAGTAGACATCAGAATCAACCACAAATCTGTATCCTTCCTCCTTGTGTAGTCCCTGCCCACTGAAATGAGAAGTAACTGAGCAGACATTTGCTTTCAAAAACATGGACATTACTTTATCATATACATATAAGAGAATGAAATTATACATCTGTGACTCTTCATTTCCTCTAGACAGTTTAATTTTTTTTCTAAAGTGGGAGAGTGCTGATAATAGTCACAGCTGATTGAGCTTTATGTGTAAGGCAGTGAGCTTGGTCTTCGCATGTGAAATCTCATTCGATGACATGTAACTGCCAAACTTCACAAAATGATTTAAGAAGTAATCAGCTTACAAGTGGTATAGACTGAATGTTTGTGTCCCTAACCTAAATTCATATGTTGAACCCATAACCCACAGTGTGGCTGTGTTTGGTATAAGAAAGTAATTAAAGTTAAATGAGGTCATAAAGATGGGGCCCTGATCCAATAGGATTAGTGTCCTTAAAAGACGAGACACAAGGGAGCTCTCTTTCTCTGAGCACATGCACCAAGGAAAGGCCTTGTAAGCTCACGGCAAGAAGCCAGACCATTTGCAAGCCAAGAAAAGAGTTCCCACCAGAAACCAAAAGGGCCAGCACCTTAATCTTGGACTTCAGGCCTCTAGAACTGTGAGAAAATAAAATCTTATTGTTTAAGCCAAATAGTCTGTGGTGTTTTGTTATTACAGCTCTTGCAGACCTAATACATCAAGCCAAAATTCTGTCCAGGAGAGAGCAAAAAATGATTATCTTTAGTTCTTTTATATATATACTATAGCCTTTCTTTACCAGTTTGTTCATTTACAGCTGGCTTGACATACTGTGGGCTATATTCCTAGCTTGTTAAGGCTTCAGAGGGCAGCATAATATTATGCTTAAGCATTCACACGCTAGAGTCACGTGCCCTGTGTTTAAGTCCAACTCTGCACCTTCAGCAGGTCCCAGAAAATCTTCTTTATCTGCCAAATGGAGCTAACAGTACCACCCACCTAGAGTTGTGAGACTTGCATAAAGCATTACTACTACATGGAAACCACATAGTACATGATTCCTAATTTTAATACATAAGTGAGTGTTACCATGGCAATGATGGGAAGGAATCAAGTCTTCTCACAAAATGTCCCTTTCAGGCGAAATATCTATCTGGGTAGACATCTGACATAACATACATAGTTATGATTTTTAAAATATTAGTTCAAAATTGTTAGCTGACTTTAGTTCTGACTGTAGATAAGAACAACTAAAAACGCTGACTCTAATGCTGCTGTCTTTCCCTGTCTTATGAAGAGTCAGAGAAGTAAGATTTTGTAGCCTAATATCTTAACACTATCTTCAGAAGACTTCCTTGCAGCAGGCTTGATCTGGCCATGAATAGAAAGACAGCAAAGCAGGCAAGCTTATTTCCATTAACTTGGCACCACGAAACACTTTGAACAAGGGCCCTATTATCTTTTAGATAACAGGTGGTAGCCAGGGTATTAAGCTGTTCTGAGCAGGATTTCAGATTTCCATTCTTCAGTGCTTTCGGCAGTACACTTCTATCATAAAGCGATCAATAATAATTTAGTGTCTGGAATGAAACACAGTACACCATTATGCGTCCTACATCTGGAAGAAGAAACTCACTTAACTAGCTCTAAATCAATGAATTTTCTTTTTATTCCTGGGAGGGGTGTTAGAGGCAGCAGTGAACACGGTGAAAAGGTGAATTGTGGATCTGAGCACAATCACAAAAAATTAAGATATTATGACACACTCTCTTATGAGTAATAGAAGCAAGTCCCAAAGCACTGAGCCTTTGTTTCTAACATCAACAGTTTAATCACGTGACATTCTCTGTCACTGCAGGGTCACTTGTTTCACATTTAATGAAAAATGAAAAAGTCTGTCATAATGGATGATGTATAGGTGAAAGGACAAAATAAAGACTGTACATAGGACTTAACGTACATTATTTTCCAGATCTTAGTTTTATTAAATCATGTTTTATTGATGCCATGATCCCATAACAGGGGGCCAATAAATGGAAAAGGAATTATTTCTTTTGCAACTCGTAGATCTCAGAAAAGACAACTGATATTCATTCTGTTAGAATTTGATTTGAAGTTTTCCATGCAGAATGAGGTAGAGAGATAGAAAACGGATTCTGCAAATGGTATTAATAACATAAATTTTCCTCGGTGTATTCCTGAGAGTGGCAGCCTGATCCTTCCAAAACCATCTCCTATAGGTTGCTTCTGACTTGTCACTTTAAAGATGGACTCTGAGAATAGTCAATCCTGTTTTCCAAATTCAGAATCCTAACTTTTGTGAAATTACTCACCTCTAAAACTCCCTGCTAGCATTCTTTGCCCCGGAACTTCAGGCCCCAGCCCTGCTCTTTGAAGACATGAGAAGAGACTAAGCAAGTGTTAAGGGTGACCATTCTACACTCTTGTCTGACCTACTTGAAGAAAGGACCAGGAAAAGACTTATTATGGCATTTATTGCCCTATAATCGCCCTTTCTTTTATTAACGGGAGCTAGTTTCCTGGCCAGCTACATGATTTCATTGTATGGTGGATGAGTGTTTTATTCTCCTTCGGAGACTATTGCAGTAATACAAAGAGAAGCACAGTTAGAAAGAATGTCCTTTGAATGTTTTTATGTTGGGAAATAAAACATGGATTGAGAAAATGGGTTAAGCGTCAATACACAATTTAACAGATGGTTATAAAGTGAATGCTATGTAACCACTGCCCAAGTCAAAAAATAAAATATTGCCAGCACCTGGAAGCCCCTCAGTGTACCTCTCTGATTACAGTTCCTCTCCACAGCAGAGGTAGCCACTGTCTTAATTTTTATTGTAATCATATCTTTGCTTTTCTTTGTAGTTCTAAAGCTTAGAGTTATGCATTCTAAACCATATACTTGGTTTTGCCAGTTTTCGAACTTTATATAAATGGAATCATGGCATATGTGTTCTTTGTCTTTGTTTTTTGTCAACATTACTTGTAAGATTCATTTATATGTTTACTTTTTATTTTGAAAATTTTCAAACATAGAAGTTGAGAGAATTGTATAATGGTATAACTGTATATTATGTTATATAACCATCACCTAACAGTTACTAAGATTTGGGTATATCTGTTGCTTTTTTTTCCTGAAGTGTTTTAATGTATCTTATAGATATCTCTAATCATACATCTCTTAAAAATAAGAGACAACCATAAGACCATTATCATATGTAGCAAAACTGATAATAATTCCCTAATATGATCAAGTACCCAGTCCATATTCATATTTACCTAGCTGACCCCAAAATGCTTTAACAGCTGGTTTGTTCAAACCAGGATACAAACAAAGATCCTGAAGAATAAATACCCTTTGAGCAGCACAACTTACAGCTTAAAATGAGGCTGTCCTTCCTTCTTCACATATACCTAATTAGTTAGCAGAGCTCCTGCAGGACCTGGCTACAGGCACTTCTCCCATCGAGAAGAGGAAAACAAGACCATGTTAGTGACATGGTCCATCTCATACTCCGTCACCTCAGAGGGAAGTATTCATATACTGTCTCAGTTACTGTCAGAAGACATACCCAATATCAATCATATCAGAACCACAGTTGTTATGTCGGGCAGGTGCTCTGTGGCAATGGGCTGCTCGAGGTTTAACCGGGCTGTGGCTTTATTTACTTAATTGGGGGAATGCACATGAGGGCTGCCCCATCCAAGGAGCTCACTGGAACCAGGTCCCTACTGACAGAAGTTTCTACCAGGACCACAGGAGGACAGGTGGATAGATTGCTTGGTTGTCTTGCATCCGTAGGATCTTTGAGGTCTGTCATAGCTTCCTTGCTTGATATTGTAGGATTCGGGGTTTTCACTTGTGTTTGATTTAAATATTTACTGGGAGGCTCTTGGCGAAAGAGCTCGGCCCCTCCCCATCTAACTGTATGGCTGCCGAGTGAGCTGACATCGTGGTGCCTTTGTACGACAGAATGCCACATTTGCTTCCTGCAACCTGGTGTTTAGATCAGTGTCTCCCAGAGGCTTTTCCTCAGAGCACAAGCCCCATGGTACTCCATAAAAGGGTCAAGTCGAGTTAAACTGCATTGTGTACCTTGGGTCTTCTCCTGGCCTTCAGGGTGCTAATGAACACTGAGTATGTGGCACATCCCAAATTATGTGTCCTCAGAACCCTTTCCTCAGAGCATCTCTGGGGGTTACTATTCTGCAGAACATACTTCTGAAAGTGCTGACTTAGATGACTTTGGATATAAGCACAATCAACAGTACATAAACAATCTCATCAGCCTACCTCATGGGCCATGACGAATTTATCCAGGCCAGCTGCACAGGGTTACACAAGTACAATGGTTGGGTTGCTGCTTTGGAGAAGAGGAATTTTGTTCATGTGCCCCCTCTGCTTGGACTTCCGCTGACATTCGTACTGTCACACGGGAGTGGGCTTACACAGAACAGAGATCAGGACCTGTGCTTATTGTCTTGCAACAGGGATACTTAGGCCTCAGATGTTTTTTTAGATGGAATTTCCACATGGTTTAGCTCTTTCAAGGGGCAAAAAAGTTCTAAACTGGTCAGAGTCTCTGATTTTGAGGATCACGTGGTCTTAATTGCCAAATATAGGAAGATTTTTTTTCCCCCATTTCACTGATTCGGTAAGCTCTCTCCTTGGCTAGTCGGATTAGTACATAATTGAAAACCTTATTACCTTAGCAATGACCAGGGTATTGGTAAAATGTTTAGATATTCATAGCATTCTCGAACATCTGAGTTAGTGAAAGACACAATATTTGGCGCTCATATTAATTGCCTCTAGATTAACATGACTTTGTCTTGAGTATGTTTACCATACCATGCTGTCTCAAACTAGACATTCAGAATTGCATTATTTTATTTTTTTGCTTTCCCTTTTCAACACAGCATTTAGATTGATAACCTTGTTGCTTTTCTCATTAATTTCCTTATGAAATAAAAGATCAATTGGCACTTGCCGTCTAGTCTTTCAAAATGGGAGACCTCCAGGTTTTTCCTATTCTCCAAATCCTTGCTCCCCTCTCTCTTCTTTTATGTCTTGTATGTATAAATTTAATTTTGAAATGGTCTCTTTATCTTAAAAAATGAATGTATTTTCTCTAGAGATAGCATAAATGTGGATTGATTGTTTCATTTGGAATCCTCTAGGCTATACTTGTTGCATCATATTAATGTGTGGGATGATTATTTTGCCTTAGGTCTTTCTAGACTGTAGTTGTTGCATCATATTAATAATTCTTATTATTCATGAAGCCAGATGGGAAGTGGAGGCATGTTCTAGGTTCTGGCGGCCCATTCCATTTGTCATTTGTGGATTTCTAGCCTAAAATTCCTTTTCACTGGAGTTGTGAAATTTACAAAGGATAAAAGCTACAGATTTTAGTTGTAAGTTGACTGTTTTAAGGACTGAAGGTATAAGACTCTGCAGTAAGCCACTGAAAATTTCATCATTTCTCAATTGCTTTTCCCTCTTCAACCTTTCATTCCCTTCAGAATGTAATTTAAAGGTAGTTGAGCAGAGAATTCAACAGAGATGGATTATCCTAGAGAAAAATCTAAACAAGTCTCCACTCTGGTACTTAGCACCGGACCAAATGACTTATTTCAGCATCAATATTGCTTTTCCTTCTACTTCCTCATCATTTTTTTGTTAATAAAAAAAAAAAAGCAGTACTTAAAAGTTATAAGAGTTTCTTTTTTCCATCAGTATTGGGAGCCCACAGAAAATGCCCTGCTCAGAAATTGTACCTCTAGCTATGGTAGTCTAGAAAAATCCTTATACATGTTCACATGGGTACCTGAACAAGTATGTTGTTCATGGTAGTGATGTTCATATGCCAAAAGTGTGGAAACCACTTAAATTGCCTTCAGTTGCGGGCTGGTTAAATAAATCATGGTGCATATATCCATACTCAAAAAAGAAAGAGATGGTCTTGTGTTTACTCATGGGAAGATCCCTAAAACCTGTTGATAAGTTAGAGGAAGAAAAAGACTTGTAGAACAATATGTGTAGAATGATTCCATTTATGTTTTTACTAACAAAAACAGTATTTTTCTGTAGTGGGGGGAGGGGCAGGTGAGTAGTGGTGGGGAAAGGGAGGGAAGGCGAGAATGAGAATATCCAGGCAGGCAGCAGTGGGATTTGGTGAACTGGGAAGAGGGAGAAACAGTGAAAATGACTTTGTTTTGTCTGTTTCTTGAATTATTTACAGTAAAATGTTTTCTTGTATTATTTTTATAAATAAAAAAGTATGTGTGTGTGTGTGCGCAAAAGATAAAGAGAAAATGCCCTAGTTATTTTCAACAAATTCATGTAACCCAGATATTCACCAAGGAGAAAGAGCCCATCTAAGATGCTTATTTTAAATAAATTGATGTCAAAGAGGCAGAGGATTCCTTGGCCACTGAAAAGATAGCCGGTTGTACTCTCAGATCCCAAGAGAAGGGACCTCACCGCCCAAGCCAAGGGCCACACGGGGAAGCACCAGGTTGGTCAGGAGGCAGAGAAGGAGCAGGAGGAACTGGGGAGACAGGGTGAGCAAGTTTAGGATTGGCTCGTGGGAATGCTTTCAGTGGGCTGTGGGACATGGGGCTGTCTGTAATGGTCTGGTACCTGGACCTGGGAAGGGAGGGACAGGTGGAGAGTGGCCTGGAGTATAGGAGCCCAGTGAAGGAGGTGGCTGAGATCACAGGCTCTGAATTGTTGGCTTGCACATGAAAGGCATACGCTCAAAGGCACATCATTTCCTGTGTCTAGGAATTGGCTAGACCTGGGAGAGACAATCCAGCCAGAGTCAGCAAGGCCTCAAGATGTCAAAGCATCAGAATACAGAATAAAAGTACATGGTTTATACACAGTGGCAAAAATGCAAGAAATAACCATGCCTTTCAAGATTTCCTGCTTAGTTTTTATATTAGGGCACAGTTTGATCGAAAGCTTATGGAATTTTCCTTGGCCAGCCTTTGAAGATGGTTTTGGGGGGCTATTTTTGGCCACTTTTGGGACAGGAATTGAGGAATTATCTCAGATTTCAGGCAAGAGGTTGAAATCTCTTTATGTGTTTGGATCTACTCAACTAACTCTTTGTTGGTATAAAAGCCAATGGGAATTTGTTTTTCCCTTTCCCTGAATCTTCAACTATCTCCTATGTTGGTTTAGAATTGCAGACTGGATTACTCTGGAAGTAGTCTGCACATTTGCTGGTATATGTTTTTCTTTTCATGCTTCAGTTGCCACAGTACCATCATAAGTGCAGGTGTTTTGGGCATTTACTGCAGCCCAGAAATTTCATTATTTTCTAAAGATCAGGGAGTTGCACTGGCCACTCTTTGAGATGCATATTCATTTTTGTTGCAATCAGATTCCTGATTTTTAAATTTTGGTTCTACTGTTTGATGTTAGGGGTTTAAAAATTGATTTTTCTTTTTTTTAGAAATTTGCCTTTATATGCTATATTTCTTTCTTTTTTTTTAAATTAATGTTGGCCTCTTAGCTTTCCTGTGGCCTAAAGCTTATTAATTTCTTAATATGAGATTTGATATTTTTATTTTTTTAATCAATGCTTTTGCCATTATGGGTATTAATTTTTTTGTGGTGTCAATGGAAAAGAACCCAAACTCTATAAAATAATTTAGAGAGCTTTATTCTGAGCCAAATATGTATGACCGTGGCCCAAAGAGCCACCCCTAAGAAGACTTGAGCAAGTGGTCTCCCTGGTGGTTGGGTTATAGTTTGGTTTTATACATTTCAGGGAGACAGGAATTACATGGAAAGTCATAAATCAATACAGGGATGGCATACATTGGTTTTGCCCCAAAATGCAGGCCATCTCAAAGCAGGGATTACTGGTTTTAGGTGGGTCTGAAGATTCTTTGATTTGAAATTGGCTAAAGAAATGAAGCTTTGTCTAACGACTTGGAATGTTTTAAGTTAAGATAAGGAAGTCTGTTAATCAGAGACAAGTCACGGGACAATTACCAGACATATACCAAGACTTCATAATCTGTTAAGTAAATTTATGACCTGCAGTTATGGTTTAACCTATGTCTTACATGGCCTTAGGCTTGTTAATGATTTTATATCTTATTGTGATAAAGAATAACTCTGAAAGGGACAGGACATAACTGGGTACATCTGTCCTCCCTTCTCTTCATGGCCAGCAACTCGACTTTAAGGTTTTGTTTTGTTTTGTTTTCCTAGCAGGGGGTGTATCCCCTTAGCCAAAAGGGGCCCATTCAATTGGCTGGGAGGCTTAAGATTTTATTTTAGTTTCAGTGGTTGCCCTTCCTCACCCATTTCCAATGGCTTTATTGAAATATAATTCATATACCATGAAATTAACCCATTGTTGTGTGCAACACAACAATTTTAGTAAATGTATAGAGTTGTGCAACCATCAGTCACCACAATCCAGTTTTATAACCAAAAACCTTATACCAAAACATCTCACTCAGATTTTATACTGCCCTGTACTTTAATAATTGAATATTATTAGAGTGATCCCTGCATTTGAAGATAGATTTTCTTCTTTTAAAATAAGTCTCTACTGACTTTATTTTTCTTTTATATAAAGCAATACCTGCTTGTATGTTTTTGCCTCATGTCTAACAATACAGATTTTTATTCTTTTTTTTTTTTTTTTAAAGGGATGGATGCTTTTGTTTTGTTCACTTTCACTTCCTACCTCCCAAAGACCAAACACTCTCCAGTAATCAGCTCTCCTTCATGCCCCGGTTCTCACTGAGCTGATCTGTTTCAGTCCTGCCATCCTCTGAGCAGGTGCAGTACACGCTACACTTTACACCTTCCCTGATGCCTCACTCCTCTTCTGACTTCTTTAACTCTTCATAATTTCTTCTCTTTTCTTCCTTTTTCATTTCTGTTCTACTGAAAATGAAAATTATCAGGGAGGGAAAGTTAGAACATTTCCTTGCTTGGTGATAAGGAAACCGTTACATTATTTTTCCCCGCCACATTAATCCCACTTGTTTTATGGTTTTGTGGTTCAGTCGTAAACCAGGCCACATGGTTTGAGTTGTCCTTTTGCGCCTGACAGCCCACTTTATCTCACTTCCCCGAGTGGTGGGCTTGTCTTTGGGCCCAGTGAAACTCAGCTCTGTCTTTGGAAGGGCTGTTGCAGGTGAGATGAGGAGGCATCGCGCATACCTTGTGAAGAGAGACGATCAGGGAACAGTGCCTAACAAAGAGGAAGCTCCTGAGAATGAAGTGGAATTATGTCGCTTTGCCATGACTCTCAACTCCAAGTAAATTAGTAATCAGATAGCCTTCCATTTGCAGAGCCTTACGGTTTCACGTGCAATCCTCATAACGATGTGGTATCCTGGAGAAAAAAGGAGGAGCATTAAAATCTCCTTCCGTGCTTCCACCTACTGCACTGTGACTCTGAGCAAGTTCATTTTGCCGGGCCTCAGGTACCTCATCTGTATAATGGGAATGATAATACTTCATGGGCCTGTGGTGAGGATTAAGTTAAATAACACAACTTTTCACCTTTCTCAAAGTGATCTGTGCTGCATGTTCCTGGGGGCTCAGGGTCCTGTAACAGCAAGTGGATAAAGCCATGGGATAAGTAGCCATCTCTTCCCAGAATGTTAATTTAACTTGGAAACTGGTGGCAGCAGTGGGGTGGGAGTGGGGTTTCTTATTTAAATTAGAGCAGATATATGATGTGAGGTCCACCTTAATTTTTAAAGAAAAACTCAATACAATTCAGGGGTCCTCAAACTTTTTAAACAGGGGACCAGTTCACTGTCCCTCAGCCCATTGGAGAGTGCAGCGCACGTTCCACACATGGGCACCGTGGGCCCGGGACCAGTCGGCTGCTAAGCAGGACAGGCAACGGAGGCAGAAACACCTGGCGGGCTAGATAAATGTCCTCGGCGGGCCACATGTGCCCTTTGGGCTGTAGTTTGAGGACCCCTGTGACGTGGCCCAATTACAGGAGGGGGGATGACACAGAACATAAGATAACGACACAGACACATATGGACATGACAATGACTCGAGTGACCAATGCACCGGTCACTTTATTTTTATACCCCCCAGACTCAAGGTTAGTTTCTTGTACGTGAACATCTGAGCATGGCAGCGATATCAGTCAATTCCAGAGTTGTTTCAAACGGGAATAATTTCCCATGGTCTCAGACCTCTAACGGTTACTAAAGTTAAGGTGCCAGACAGAGCTCAAAAGCCAAGGCCAAGATAGGCAACATAAAACAATGTAGCCATTTGAAGTGCTTCTTGGTCTCAATCCCAGGCGGCGGCTCCTCCCTGGCCCCCACGGTTGTGTCTGTTTTAGGTCGCCCCCCACACGGGGAGTCTTACCTGTCATTGACTACTAACCATCAATCTGGGCCAGTTGTTGGGAGAGTTCTTTTTGTTCTTGTTTTCATGGCCTCTAGACTCCCACCACGGGGGCCCTCCGTGTGGGAGTTGGGAGCATTTGCTTAAGTGCAATAACTCAGGCCTCTTATCAAGTCACAAGGCAGCAACCGCGTCTGAAGGAAGTGCTGACTACTGCTGTGTCAGACAGCACACGTACATTACAGACTATCATGAATGATTAGTATAAGGCATAACACCAGAATCAGCCTCCAACACCCCTGCAAGAAATGGCATGTTTGGGGCAGGCAAGTAAAAGTCTTTAACCTTGGAGCCCCTGGCGTCCCTCCTTTGCTGTAACGAGTGTGTCCATGGAAAAGTCTGAGAAGCACTTGGATGTGAAGCCGTCTTACGTGGTCTGTGCCACACAGCACAGTCTCATTTAACTTCCCATTCCTGTTTTATGAGGTATCCAGCTACATTTCCTCGCACATACTGGATACCTCCTCTTGGATGTGCAGCTCATCACCTGCCCTCCAGACCCGACTCCCAGCCTGTATTTCCTGCCTTAGTCATTGACAGCACCTTCCATTCCGTTATGCAAGTCAGGAAGCAAGGGGTCGTCATCCTTGGCCCCTCTGTTTCCTGCATGTACCTCGTCCAGCTTTTAGCTTCTGGTTGCATCCACATCGCTGCCTTCACTGTCTTCGACGCGTCCTTTGGGTCTGTTGCCAACATCTTAGTCTCGGCTGCCATCATGCCCTGCCTAGATGTCTGTAATCACCTAGTAACTGGCCTCCTTCCAATCCATTCTCCACACTGAAATGAACATGCATCTTTCAAATACTCAAATCTGATCATTTCTTTCCATTCCCCAGCCCCCCTGCCCTCCAGCTTCATCTCAAACATTCTCCACCTGAGCTGCTGGCCGCAGCCGCACCGACTTTCTTTCTCCTCTGCCACGGCACCATGATTCCTCCGTCAGGAGCCATTCATTGCCAAGCCTGCTCTGTCTGGAGCATTTCCCTTGGCCCCTACCTGACTGCCCTTTGCTGATAAGATATATTCATCTTTCAAATCTCAACTAAGGGATCCTTTTTAGGCTGGGTGCAGTGGCTCAAACCTGTATCCCAGCACTTTGGGAAGCTGAGATGGGAGGACTGCTTGAGACCAGGAATTAGAGACCAGCCTGGGCAATATAGCAAGACCCTGCTTTTACAAAAAATTTAAAAAATTAACCAGGCATGGTTGGGTACACCTATGGTCCCAGCTATTCAGGAGGCTGAGGTGAGAGGATTGCTTGAGTTCACTGAAGCCTCAAACTCTTGGGCTCAAGCAATCCTTCCATCTTAGCCTCTCTAGTAGCTAGGACCATAGGCTGTTATGCCTGGTTAATTTTTAAATTTTTTTGTAGAGTTGGGTCTAGGATCATGCCATTGCACTGCCGCCTGGGTGACAGAGTGAGGCTCTGTGTCTTAAAAAATATATATATATATTTTAACACCCCGTGGGGGGGACATTACTTATCATATGCTCTGATAGGACCATGTCCGTTTCCTTTAAGAGAACTTATCTCAATTTGTAATCACACATTAGATAATGTCATCATTTGATGATAGACTGAATGTCACAGTTATCTGTAAACACTATGAGGGCAGGGGCTGTTCCTTTGGTCACTGCCACCTCCAACCCTAGCAAGTTCCCTTCACCATGTGCAATGGGTCCATAGTGATTGGATTAGTGTGGTGGGACAGCTGAGGTCCCAGTGTCTAAGTTGGCCTGAGAACATCCACATACTACCGGGATCTTGGGCTTCCAAGTCCAGGGTTCTGCCCACCTCATTGCAGTTGCTTCCTGGGGTGCTGTGGACCAGCTCCATCCACTCTAGTCTGTGCTTCTGAAAAGCTCTTGAGAAACATCATTTTGTTTAAGAGAAACCTGTTTGGTTTATGTGGGTAAGAACAGGATGGCAAAGCATCTCTTTATATCTGGCAGCTGCGTGTCCCCCAGAAGACCTGTAACAAACTCCTTGCTTAAAAGCCCTGCATCCCCTTACCTCTCCAGTCATCTCCCACTGTGCTGCTAAGCAGATCTTTCCAAATCAGGCAGAACTTTCTAACCCAACTGCTCCAAAATACAGAATCAGTGACTCTCAGCCAAGCTATACCTGAGAATGAGCCAGAGAGCTTTCATCACAGCCAGGGTGTCCTGGTGCCATCGTGGCCTGTGAAACTGGAGCAGTCGGGCTGAGGCATCCCTGCTTTCCCAGACTGACACAGTGACTTGACTAGCTCGTGGGTGACAAAGAGTTAGAACCACAATCCCAGTTTCCCTGCTATCTTTTCTAGTTCTTTGGACTACATTTATTCTTTGGACTAAATTCTATTGAGGGGTATGAGTAGTTAATTAATTTGTATCTGAATGTGTCTGCATAAAATAGTTCCTTTGTTTTTTATAAGTGGTTTTATCCCCCTCAATAATCATGTTTCTGAAGGATGTGGAGATTTTCAAGCCGACAAAGGCAACAGAACAAAGCGCTCCTCTCTCTAAGTCAGTCTGCCCCTGCCTGCAGGGCCAGCCACAGGAATGGCCCCGTCTTCCCCAGGCTCTGCCATGGCCTCCTGTGAGCTGTGGGCCTGCGCTTTGGGCAGCACCTCGCTTCTCCACTCCCGGGCTCTGCTTCCACGTGATCTGTCCTCCAACATGCGCAGTGCTCCTTCTTCCCTCCTCTAGCCCCACCTGTCCGAGCAGTGGGCTCAGGTGTGCAGCCAGGTGTGGCAGAGGCACATTCAGTAACTGAACAATTCCATCCTCACTGGGCCGCTGCGGCTTGGAGCATAAGATAAGAAGGCAGTGGGGACGTCCTGTGGAGGTCACCAACCACCCCTTAGAGAGTCTCACCTCAGCACCATGGGAGGACAGTCCACAGAGCTGCTCAGAAGATATTTTCATGCCATTTTAAAAACATATATATAGTGGGAAACCAACAGAATCCTAAGTGAGGGGTGATCTCTGTGAACTAGGTCATTGAAAGAGCAATCCCAGCTCTGAGGCGGTGCCATGCTGGGGGGCGGGTGGGAGGGGAAGCTCAGTATGACGTAGAGCGTAAGCTGAGATCAGAGGTCGTGTTTCTGGAGTTGGATCCTGGTTCCTTTTCTCAGTAGCAGCATGACTCTGACAAGTCATTGAGCTTTTCTATATTGCAGTTTGCTGGTCCGTAAATCAGGGTTAAATAAAATTAAATAAAAATGCCTACCTCATAGGTAATTGGAAGATTATTTTGAAGATTAAACGACATCTGGTTAAAAGGCATATGATAGTGTCAAAAAGTATTAGCTGGCATATCTCATTAGCTTACATTAGCAAAGCATAATTTCCAGAAGCTTCCCCATACGTTACGCTGCTGTGTGCATTAACACCGGATCCTTTAACCAACAGCTTTGTGAACTACTCACATCTGCCTCTCTGTTTGCCTTTTGCATGTAGCCCTGGAAAGGAAAATATCAATGAGGCAAAGCAGAGAAGAGCTGATCAAGCGAGGGGTCTTGAAGGAAATCTACGATAAAGGTAAGGAACGACGGTCGCCTGTGGGCCGAAGAGCCGTGCTCGGAGTCCGTTTGCATGTCTTGGAGTTGCATTTAGTTTTCTACATCGCTTGATCAGGAATTGAACCCCTAAAACTGCAGACAAATCTGGAGAGAAAAGAGAACGTAGCAGATAGTGCTAAAGCTCTCAGTGTTACATAGAAGGAGGAAAACAAATCTCTTTTCTCAGCATTGGAATGAAACGACAGGATTCTAAGAAAAATGAAGTAGCCCTGGGAATGCTGTAGGAACTGGTGTGAGTGCGTTGGTGCACAAGACACACACAGCTGGGGTGGATGTGATTGCTTTGCCTCCTGCAGGCAGTAGGGTTCCCAAGACAAATGCTGAAAATCCACAAGCATCTACGAGTTCCTTAACAGGTTGATTTTTTTTTTTTTGGTTTTTTATTGTTTTGTTTTTTGGGTAGTCCGTCTCCCACTATAGAAGAAATTGAAGAAGAGAAAATTATAACTATGTACATAAGATATTTTACATGATAATATATCCAGAGGTCCTCAAACTATGGCCCATGGGCCACATGAGGCCCGCCGAGGACATTTATCCAGCCTGCCGGGTGTCTTTGCCACCGCTGCCTGTCCTGCTTAGCAGCCGACTAGTCCCGGGCCCACAGTGCGCATGTGTGGAATGTGCGCCGCACTCTCCCATGGCCCTGCAACGGTCTGAGGGACAGTGAACTGGCCCCCTGTTTAAAAAGTTAGAGGACCCCTGAACAGTGTTGCAAACGCTCTTGTAAGTGTGTCCACAAGTCAGTGAATACTGTGTACCTTTTGCCTATCGAATCACTGTCGTTAAATACAAATGTATGCAGACATAGTATATCAAGTGTTCTTCTCTCCTCTTTTCTAAGAGCCTTGCTGGTTTAAATTGAACTTGCAGGTATACTTTCTCTCCACTCTCTTCTGCCTTCCCTTTTTTTTCTCTCTCCCACTCTGAGGACCACACTCTCCTGTTGGGGCTTTAAGTGCAATAACAGACTGTCGCTTCCAATCTTGTTACGGTCATCAGTAGTAATTGTCTGTGTCAGGTCCTCCTTTGTTTCAGGCTGGTGTTATTTCTTGGGCCAGATTATTAAATCACATAATATCCTACTTTAATGATTCATCCCAGTAGTCAAAGTGCTCCGGTAATTCTGCCGAGGCAGGCGGTTGGTTTACCGTGTTTTTGCAGGTATCCTGCATGCCTGGTTTGTGTCCTAATGCAAAACGACAGGTTGGGTTTCTGGGTTCTGGTACATCTCTCAGATTCCACTGTTTCGTGAGTCTGCCTTTATTCCACTGGTACATCTCGCCGCATCCATTCCTGACATAGGGCTTCCCGGTGGTACTTTTGAAGTATTTTCTCTTAGCACAAATTACCCGCCTGAAATACAAGTAGAAAGTGGCATAGCTCTCCCCCTGCCCGGCCGGCAAGGGATAACGGAGACTGTGTGCTCAGTTGTACTGTCACAAACCACGCTCTGTCGTCATCGGAGCCTCCTGGGGCCAAGGAAACCCCGGGGTGAGTCCCTTTACCCGTGTGCTTCTGGGAAGGCTGTACCAGAATACAACTTCTTTGATTGATTAAGCTCCCCAGGGGAAAAGAATCCGTAATTTTGTCACTTTTCTCTCCAATGTCTTGCCTTTTGTTCACTTTGCCAACCCTCTCTTGTTTTGACCTTAAATCTCCATGCTTCATGAGAGGCCCCTTCCTCCAATTCACTCCCCGGGAGAGATGGAAATTGTCTGACTACAGATATAATACTATCTAATAAGCACTTAAGTGCTTGCATATATATTACGGTCCCAGCTAAAGCCTGATCAGGTCCAGTTCAACAGTCCCTCTCCTCCCCACTCTCTTCCTGCAACTTGTATGTCTCTCCTGTAAAACTTCAGGAATACTCTAAAGGAGAAACTACAGTGTTGCTATAGCATTTATTATTTACATTGTATCTAATACCTGGGTTAAGGTAAGTATTGCCTCAGTGGCTTCCTAATTGAATGAAAGAAGTCACAGATTGTTGGGGCAAAAGCCTCATTTTACAGGGAAAGACAGAGAAGGCCTGTGCAGTTCCCCGAGAGCAGATGTCCCTTGCTCAGGCCTGCGTCTCTCTCCGGCGGCAGGCTCAGAGCTGACACGCAGCCTGTGCTCCAGTAGTGGCTGTCTGCTCCTCACCTGTCACTCGGCACAACGTCTTGTTTTACTTCCGTCTTTGCACTTACCCCTGCCTGCTCTGTCGTGCTTGTTTGTTGACTGACTTTCCTTACTAGCCCATTAGCTGCAGGAGACCAGGGGCCTCCGCGGCTTATTGCAGGATCCCTCAAGCCTCGGAATAATGTCTGGTGCGGATTAGACTCTCAGAAATGTTTACTGTTTGGATGACGGGAATAGGAAAAGAAAAGAAGGACTGAAATTAAAACATCGCCGCACATAGTAGGCTTACAGGTTTGTGTTTGCTATGGGATTTTCCGATAGAAACACCCATTTCGCATCACCGCGGACATGAGCCTCATTAGCTTATATTACATGATATCAGCAGCTTGGAGCCAGAGCCCTGGGAGCAGGTTACTTGGATTCAATTCCAGTTCCACTGCTGACCAGCTGTGCAACTTTAGTCAAGTTGCTTAACTTCTCTGTGCTTCTGTTTCTTTATCCGAAAGTGCGGATAATGTTGTGATGAGGCTTACATGAGATTGTACTTAAGTGGCTGGAGACCTATAGATTCTCACGAAATGCTGACATGCTGTGATGCTTATTAGTCTCATCATCGTCATCATCCTTTATGCTTTTTCAAACCCTTTATGCACCTTGTGTGGCCCTGTGAACAAGACCTAAGAATTAGGAAAGACAGGCGTAACTGTCACCTTTTGGCTGAGTATTTAAAAGGTACAAAGATCTACGACCTCCTCGGAATGTCCTTACTGCTGTCAGTGACCACTGAGAGCCCAGTCCCCGGCGGCCCTAGTTCAGTTCCCTGTTTACGCCTCCACCTCCCTGTCCTCTGAGGCCCTCAGCAAGTCACTGTCCTGTCATACCTCCTTTCCTTTCTGTAATCTCATTCTTCTTGCTGTATGTGAGATTCTGGTGGGTAAACAAAATAAAACTGTTTTGCCACCACCTGATGAACAGCACGTAGCAAAGAGACTTTAATCATTTTTGGTTTTTTTTTTTTTCCAGGTTGTTAGTTTTAAAGATAAATTTCATAGATTTGGAGCAATCATTCCAGATTGCCTGTCTGGTAATTCCTCGTTCTGTGCCACCCCCTCGTGTTAGTACACGTGACTCTAGCTGGTTACCGGCAGCAAAATAATTCCCACCAGAGACGTGTGGTCTCTGACAGCTGCCACATTGATCTGTAATCACCATGTCAGCCCATCTGCCGGCGTGTGGCCCTGCGGGTCCCACCTCTGTGGGCGCCCCAGTCATACTGTCTGTGTGCGCGATACTGCTAATGTGGCGAAAAGCAATTTGTTCTCCTTGGTAGGTAAGGTTTGCTCTTCCATTCTCTTTTATATTATTGATTTTGCCTAATAATGCCCCACTTGTTCACAGAAAGTATGAAAATAAACTGTAGTGATTTGGGATTCATAACTATTTGAGCAGGGTATGCTCAGAATTAATGAGGGTTTATTACTCTGACAGTTCTCAGAACTGTATTTGTCTTAGCAGGTTAAAATCCCAACTGGTCAATAATTTCAAATCAGGCAAAATGAGAGTTTGTGTCTAAGAAAAATAACCCCAAATGTCTATAGGAATGCTTCATTTAATGAGATAGGTTAGAAGTAAAGACCATATTCAATAGCTTATATATTTTTTTATTGGCTTCCATGTAGAATCACATAATTTTGGAGTCCAGAGGAGCTTTAGATAAAAGTTTTAAAATCAGAAGAAAGCATTTGATCTCTAGATATATTGAGGCCAGGTAAGAATGCAACATACTTTGAAAACTACAGAAGAGAAAATTTTTCATTATGTTAGTTGCAATGGTAGTAGGGACTTGGAAGTTATTTTTCTTCCAGTTGCAAAATTTTCTACAATATAACTGTAATAATTTTATGAATAACACAATGAAAACATTAAGATGAACCATCAACACTCTAAATAGTAAACATGTCAAACCAACTAAGGTGGAAAATACTCTATAATTTGACTGACAGCTTGTTTTTATGCCTCAATCTTAGTGTCTGTTTGCTTAAATCAGATCTTAATTTGAACAAACTAAACAAAGTTTAATTAAACACAGTTCTGCACTCCTAGAATATTCATTCATTTATTCAAAAAATTGGTGCCAAAGGCTCCCTCTTTGCCAGGTAGTTGTGTAGGTGTTGAACTACAGTGATAACCAAGCAAGCAAAATCTCACCTTCTTAGAGTTCACACTCTGTTGAAGAAAATAAGAAGTAATAAATATATTATATATTGTCAAGGAGAGATGAGTACTCTGGAGAAAAACCAATTAGTGGGGAAACGGGGTGTGATAAACACAATCCTGGAGGACCTCTCAGGGGAGGTGATATTTTCATAGAGACCTAAATGAGGTGATCGGGTGGCTGAAACCAGGGTCCAGGGCACCCAAACTCTAAAACTTGGTCCTAATGCTATGTTAAAGCAACATGTCCATTAATTCACAAGTTCTTAAGTTCTTTAAATGGACCCAGTATGTTCTTTTAAACTAAGCCCCTGTGTATTGTCTCTCTCTCACTTCTCTGTACATCAGAGCAAGACACCCTGCTGCCCAAGGCCTGCGGTAGCTCCATACTTCACTCAGCAAACCCCAAGTTCCTACGTGATCTGCCCTCCAACCCCTAATGCTTGCTTTAACTCTCTGCGTACCTCCTACAAATTCTCTCTCCTCGAGACCACTCTAGAACCATCTTCTAGAACCCACTTCCCCTGGATGCCTACATGGTTAAGCTCTTTTTTCCAGTCTTGGCTCAGATGTCACCTTCTGGGGGGGGCGCGTCTCTTATGCTGGGACCACCAAGTTTAAAATTGCCATCGCCTTCTCTGAGTTTTTAGGCCCCTTACCCTCCTTCTTGGCAGTTTTCTTTCTTCTTCTTTCTCTCTCTTATCACCATCAAATATGCTTTACTCATTATGCGTTCATTGTGTTAAATTTGTCTCCCCTATCTCTCCTCACTGGAAGTAAGCTCCACCAGGCAGGGCAGGGGTCTCTTTATCTGCTTTGTTTGCTGAGGTAGCCCAGAGATTGACAACAGTACCCGGGACAAGGTTGACATTCAGAAAATACTTATTGAAAGCAACAGATGCAAGAATGAGGTTATTTCTGCGTGTTCCTGTGACTTGGTTTATTCACCTGCACTGGCAAAACCCAGAACACTAGGAACACTGGGCCCCCTTATTTGTTGTTCAGTTTTATGGCCCATGAAACTTTATTGCTAGTTGTTTAAGTAGGTCGTATTATATTTTGTATATACAAGGGCTGTCCAGAAAGTATACAGC
>VSMD01091370.1:0-13760 GCA_008750895.1 Mirza zaza | reverse complement strand
AATAGAAAGAAATTAATTGGCCAACTAATATATATAGAAAAAATTAGCCAGGCATGGTGGCACATGCCTGTAGTCCCAGCTACTCGGGAGGCTGAGGCAGCAGGATTGCTTGAGCCCAGGAGTTTGAGGTTGCTGTGAGCTAGGCTGACGCCATGGCACTCACTCTAGCCTGGGCAATAAAGTGAGGCTCTGTCTCAAAAAAAAAAAAAGAAAAAAAAAGAAAAGCTAAGGCAAAAAAATTAAGAAAATAGGGCAGTTATCATGAAGAGCACATTATAAGTCAATAAACTGAATGTCAAACATATCCACTATTATTTTAAATACAAATAGACTAATTGCTCCTATTAAAGTGAAACATTATTGACAATATTAAATTAGACATTTCTGAGAGATATAGCTAAAACATTAAAGCAGAAAAATTTTTAAAAATATATCTTATGGAGGCTGGGCACAGTGGCTCATGCCTGTAATCCTAGCACTCTGGGAGGTTGAGGTGGCCAGATCGTTTGAGCTCAGGAGTTCGAGACCAGCCTGACCAAAAGTGAGACCCTGTCTCTGCCAAAAATAGAAAAAATTAGCCGGGCATGGTGGCGCATGCCTGTAGTCCCCCCAGCTACTCAGGAGGCTGAGGCAGGAAGATAACTTGAGCCCAGGAGTTTGAGGTTGCTGTGAGCTAGGCTGACGCCACGCACTCTAACCCAGGCAACAGAGTGAGACTCTGTCTCAATATATATATATATATCTTATGTACTTTAAGCAAATAATCAAGTAGGATGGCCATAAAAAAATCAAATAAAATAGGCTTTAAGCTTAAAGCAGTTTGTAATTGATGTAATTAGTATTATTTTATATTTTTAATATATACTTTCCAATATTATTTGATGGATGATAAATATAATTTGATTTATAGATACACATTTATAGACATACAAATACGCATTTTTGTGCATATACCACCATTCTCACTGTTACATAACTGTGCTTACAATTCCACAAATCTGCAGTAAATGAGTAAATTAACAACTGAATATTGTGAAAAAACATAAAATTTATATTTTTCCGATAATATTAGGAGATTTTCGGTTTCTTATCCAGGCAAAACAGAACCTAGATACACTAGACTCCTGGCTCATGAAAATAAAAGGACTGAGAGTTGGGAAACATGCATCAGTTAGTGCAGAGATGTTCACCAGCAACCAACCAGAATTATTTGAAAGAGACAAGCAAGGCTGAACGATAGAGGAGAGGGTATAAAAAGACACAAAGGTGCTCACCAGGACAAGGATGCTTTTGGTAGCTCTGGTGTAGGGGAATGACATAAATTTTCCTAGTTTAAGAATTAAATTTAGTGAGTAATGTACGTGTTCTGCCCAGAGGGTTTAAAAGCAATGTGCTCCTGACAAGGTCCTTGTGATAAACAAGGCTGTTGCCTAGAGGCATAACAAAGGACCTGAGCTGCCCAGCCCCACGGCAATGGGGGTCTGGAGGCCACACAATAAACACATTGTTCCTGTGATTGCTGCTCAAACCCCGTAAGATGGCTGGTTAGTCAAGAACAGGTAAGACCCCTCACGGAGAGGGGCAACCTAAGCCAGCCACAGCCACCGGGGGTCAGCCTAAGATCTTAGGGGGTCACCCTAAGAGAAGCTGGGGATGAGAAATGCCCCCTGTGGCTCACCTTGCCCATCCTTGCTAATCTTGGTCCGTGATCTATGCCCAGCACCTAGAGCAACCACCTGGAAATTCTGAGTCAGGGGATATCTGCTTCCCTAAGGCTACGCATTCTGGAATTTATGGCCATTGCTGAAATGCCTGGGTGGGCACCTATAAGGAACTAACTTTGATTTGGGGGGTATAAAAATAAAACGACTGGTGTGTTCTGCACTGCAGTCTTGTAACTGTCTTTGTGTGTGTCTGTGTGTCTTTTTGTGTTCTGTGTTCATCTTCTGTCCTGCAAATGGGCCACGACACTCTGGATTCAGGGGAGGATCTGGGAGAAATATTAGTCTTCCGAATGTGTCGCACCTGCTGCTTGTGCCTGTGCAGGATGAAAACCATGAAGCTGCTGGCCCAGATCACGAGTCCCAGACCCAAAACATCTGTGAATAGTAATAACGTTGAATATAGTGAGTCTATAATTGTGTCATTAACTATACTATAATAGTAACCATGGCCTTTCTTCTTTATGATGTTTCTGTTGATCCACTTGCCAACACCGTAAAGAGGAAAAACGGTATTTATCAGCATGTTCAGGATCCAGCACAGGATGGTGAGTAAACCTATGCATTTGAGAGTGTTCACCCACCAGGGTGAAGCTCTGCCCACCAGGAGTTCCAGGGGCTCATGATGATGGCCTGAAAGACACTCAACAGACAGGTGGTGCCAATGGACACACCCCTGCCCAGTCTTTGAACATAGAAAAGAAGTTTGCATCCAAAGTCACTGGAAAGATGTTTCAACCCCAAAGCTGCCATTTGTCTGTGGGAGTCCCCTAGAGAGGAGACATAAGGAGTTGGCTACTATCAGATGCTTCGGAAGCACCTGTGGGCCTTAATATGCACCCAGACAAGTAAAGGGAGAAATGATGATAAAGAAGAGAGAAGTTCCCCAGGATCCCAATACACTCTGTATAAGACGACTATTCCTATGGCCAAATCTCTGGAGGCCATTCCATCAGTTTCCAATGACTGATATTTGTCTTCAGAGCCAGAAGATCCTTCATGGATTTAGTATGCAAAAGGTACATTTATTGGTTAGAGCTGGAACCCATACTACTAAGTGAAGTATCCCAAGAATGGAAAAACAAGCACCACATATATTCACCAGCAAACTGGTATTAACTGAGCAGCACCTAAGTGGACACATAGGTACTACAGTAATAGGGTATTGGGCAGGGGGGAGGGGGGCGGGTATATACATACATAATGAGTGAGATGTGCACCATCTGGGGGATGGTCATGCTGGAAACTCAGACTTGTGGGGGGAGGGGGAGAAAGGGCATTTATTGAAACCTTAAAATTTGTACCCCCATAATATGCTGAAATAAAAATAAAAAAATAAAAAAAATAAAATAAAATAAAAAGGTACATTTATCATGTGAACTGAAATCCAATAGTATCTGCATACTATTAGTTCCTTCTTAGATATGTTCCAAATTTTTCTTTTTAAGTGTTATTAAGAGATTTCCAAGAGTTGAAAATACAACCTTTAGAGGAAATTTACAAAATATAAATCACCGCTATAAAGAGTGTACATAAGATAACTTTTTTTTTCTTCAGAAATCTCAGCCGGATGTGGTGGCTCAGGGCTATAATCCTAGCACTCTGGGAGGCTGAGGCGGGTGGATCATTTGCGCTCAGGAGTTCGAGACCAGCCTGAGCAACAGCAAGACCCCGTCTCTGCCAAAAATATAAAAAATTAGCCGGGCATGGTGGCACATGCCTGTAGTCCCAGCTACTCCGGAGGCTGAGGCAGAAGGATTGCTTGAGCCCAGGAGTTTGAGGTTGCTGTGAGCTAGGCTGACGCCACAGCACTCTAGCCTAGGCAACAGAGTGAGACTCTGTCTCAAAAATAAATAAATAAATAATAAAAACAATCTATGAGGCACACAGTACATACTACTATTAGGAGAGCAATAGAAAGATGCATATGTTTTTATGTCATAAGCAAAAGTACACCTATCACAGGAACTACTAAACAATAGGAGATCATGCCCTAAATTACAGGACATAAAACAAGACTTCATAATAAAATAGTATATGGTAGAAATTAAATTATCATTCAATTCAAATCATATACTTACACACTTAGTAACTGAGTTAAGTGAAATTATGAGCAATGAAGCAACAATTGTGAAAGATATTAAAATATAAGAAACACATGTCTACAAAATTGGATCTTCAGGGTGCATAGCTTGTACATTTTATGAATTGAAATAGATATCTTAAAATTAATATTAGGGCTGGGCATGTTGGCTGGTGCCTGTAATCCTAGCACTTTCGGAGGCCGAGGCAGGACGATTGCTTGAGCCCAGGAGTTCAAGATCAGCGTGAGCAAGAGTAAGACCCCATCTCTATAAAAAAAATACAAAAATTAGCCAGGTGCCATGGCACCTGTAGTCTCTGCTACTCGGGAGGCTGAGGTGGGAGGACTGCTTGAGCCCAGGAGTTTGAGGTTGCAGTGAGCTATGATGATGCCACTGCACTCTAGCCCAGGTGACAGAGTGAGACCTTGGCTCAAATAACAATAATATTAAAATATTTTAAACAAGTAGAGAAAATATCACAAGATACATTTCCTGCTGACCACTGCTGTCTGAAACACATAGTTATCTTTTTCTGAAATGCTGTTTGCGTTTCCAAGAGGAAAATAGACCATAATCAACCACCAGAGATGTTTTCAATAGAGACAAAATTACTGTCTCTATTCATCGCATCATACAACCAAAGTTAAAGGAAACATTTCTATCTAAGTAATTGCCATTTGGACACACTGTTTCTGCATAGGATTGTGATACCCGTGTATATTCTTTCTACAAGTACCATTCATGACAAGCATGACAGTGTTATAGGTATACATCTGGTAAACCTACACATTTAGTCTGTGATTCCTGTAGAGTGGGCTGAACAGCAGATGGATCTCAGGACTACAGTCTTTTTTTTTCCAGCCAATACTGAAATATGGCAGCCTTTTATTTAGAAAGGAAAATAATATAATCACACTTAACAAGACTAGAAGCATTAGAGTTTTTGGTTTTGTTTTGTTTTCGGCATATTATGGGGGTATAGGTTTTAAGGTTTCAATAAATGCCCTTTGCCCCCAGGACTACAGTCTTTAAGCACATGAAAGATCAGGTTTCACGGTCACTTGGATCAAGCACCAACAATCACTGTCATTGTGGGTCACACTAGATTACATTAGGAATCATCAAAGATTTGTGTAGGATCTCGGACCCCATCTCTCTTTACTAGGCTCTCTTTATTAGCTCAGCTCCTACCTCAGACATTATTCTCCCTTCCTGTGTGGCTTTGGTACTGGGCCAGGTTCAGAAAAGTCCTTTTCTGATATTATCACTTACCCAGACTGCTGATTTCCCTCCTCCCTTACTGACTCTGCTTCTCAGACTGAAATTTAAAATATTCACCCAGCTCCTTCCTGCTGCCTAGATGGTGGGATTCAGTACCTGAGGTTCAAGGCAGACAGAACCTGTGTGAGAGGGGGCAGCCGGATCCTGAGACTTGGGCTTGTGATGGTGGAAGCCCACCTTCCCTAGGACTGCAATTGTCTTTTCACCCGTAGTGACAATGGGAGCTGGGAATATTCTTGAAAATATTTTTCCCAGTTGCTAATTTGCAAAAAACAAAATTGCAAGTTCTCATTAGCTCCTCCAAAGGGACCTTTGGAGTGTTGAGATAGATGGTTTCTTTTCTTTGATCCCTATGGGCAGACAATTGTAAAAGTTGGCTTGTTTGCAACGTGACAATGAAGTGAACAGAAGAGTCTAAGGGCTGACACGTGAGGGACTGGGAGCAACGCACATTGGTCTCACTGCATTCTCTGCTTCCCTAAGAAGCCCTTTTACCCCAAAATGTGTTCTTTTCTAATCTGCAGACTGTTGACCTTCACTATCATTTAAGAGCATAGAAATAGAGTGAGATATAATATAGTTGAGTAGGATTTTCAAGAAGATATGGAAGAATGTATTGTCAATATTTTGCATTAGAAACCATTGGATTTGTTTGAACAATTCAAGTCTACTTAATTTCAGCTCATCTGTACAATTACATGGCACTTCATTTGAAAATCATTTGACATGGACCCCATATATGATAAGAAGTAAGAACAGAATAGTGTCCATAGAATAAAGAAAGGAGATATAAAACTGCCACTCAGGATAGAAGAGAGTTGAAACAAAGGCATGATAGGAGGTGTGCTGGATCTCTATAAGGACAGAGGCAAGGATGTCGCCATGGATGAGGATATTGAGCCACATGCATATATGTATATATATATAAAAAAAAAAGGATGTCGCCATGGATGAGGAAGGGGACAACAGCATTCACAAGCTGAAAGAAAAAGAGAACAGAAGGGTCGTGGCTTTGGCTCTGAAGAGGGATCCCCAGCGTGGATGCGTGAGGATTATGACAGCATGGAGCTGGATGGTGATGAACCTGGACCACAACACTCTGTCGAAGACTGGATTCTTCAACACCGCTGGGCACGGTGGCTCACGCCTGTAATCATAGCACTCTGGGAGGCCGAGGTGGGACAATCGCTTGAGCTCGGGAGTTTGAGACCAGCTTGAGCAAGAGCGAGACGCCGTCTCTATTTTTAAAAAATAGAAAGAAATTAGCTGGACAACTAAAAAAAAATTATATGTGTGTGTGTGTGTGTGTATATATATATCAGTTGGACATGGTGGCGCATTCCTGAAGTCCCAGCTACTTGGGAGGCTGAGGCAGGAGGATTGCCTGAGCCCAGGAGTCTGAGGTTGCTGTGAGCTAGGTTGATGCCACGGCATTCTAGCCACAGGCAACAGAATGAGACTCTGCTTCAAAAAAAAAAAGACTGGAGTGCATGAGGAAGCCACTGAAGAAGACACCCAAGAGGAAGTTGCAGAATACGGGAAATAAAAGCACCTGCTTCCATCTGGAAGGGGGGAAGGTGCTGTCAGGGGCCCGTTGCTGTGCAGGGCAGCGTGGTGGAAAGACTAGTCTGTGCTGCAGATGCCGGCCCAGGTGCGGGCAGCGTTTGCTTATTGCTGCCGCAGGCGGGCAGAGGAGATTATGATCCTGTGGTCAAGAAGCATAAATTGGTGAAGAGATCAGATTGCAGGTGTGGATTCAGGGACTGGGGTCAGGGACAGGCCAAGGGTCCTATATGCACTGGTGTGGGTCTTTGTAGCAACACCAGGAACAACACACCTTTTTTCAAGACGCCTGGAGTCTCCCTCCAGCCCAGGCCCCACCTGACACACTGGCTGAGAGTCACAGATGTCCATGCTGTCCCTGGCTCCCAAGGATCACTCTCTGGAGACATTCAGTCTAGTGTTGAACCTTAGAACAATAAACAACACTTGTCTCTTTTGGCTGGCTCTCAGGGTGTATAGTCACGAATTATTACAGCATGAACATGAAGGTGTTTTTAATAGAGATTTTTTGAAAATGAACAAATGGACAACAAGAAAGCATGGTTCAATAATTTTTAGTGGGAATTGATACAAACCTTTAACAATGATGCCATGAATCCATATTTTATGATACACAAAGGCAATCATGGTCCATGTTAAGTAATAAAACTGATTTTTTTTTATTTTGAGACAGAGTCTCACTGTGTTGCCCAGGCTAGAGTGAGTGCCATGGTGTCAGCCTAGTTCACAGCAACCTCAAACTCCTGGGCTCAAACGATCCTCCTGCTACAGCCTCCCAAGTAGCTGGGACTACAGGCACGTGCCACCATGCCCAGCTAATTTTTTCTATATATATTAGTTGGCCAATTAATTTCTTTCTATTTTTAGTAGAGACAGGGCCTCACTCTTGCTCAGGCTGGTTTTGAACTCCTGACCTTGAGTAATCCGCCCGCCTCGGCCTCCCAGAGTGCTAGGATTACAGGCCTGAGCCACCGCACCCAGCCATGTTAATAAAACTGATTATGACTGATTATCTAAGTGATCAGATATTGTTGTTGTTGCCTAGTTTGTGTGTGTTTTCTATAAGTTGCGGTAGCACATATACACACCTTCTTTAAGTATTTATATTTTCTCATTTCATTAAAGTATGTTGCTAAAGGTATATTTAAAAAGAGAAAATTTCCATATTTCAAATACTTTTTGAAAGCATTGAATATGTTAAATTCTTTTTAAGTGTCTCATACTCATTATACAACTATAATGTAATATTTATGTCAAAAACAGTTTGAGTCCAGCCTGGCCAACATAGCAAGACCCATCTCTATTAAAACTTTTCCCTTGTTGGCTGTGTTCCAAATTTTTTTGTAAGGGATTTTTAAAAAATGTTTAGTCCTAATGAGTGCCCCTAATATGGGAAATTTCAAATGAGAAAAAACAGAATTTGTTTGTTTTGAGGAAAACATCAAAGATATAATTAGGTGGAATTGACATGGAAGCAGGTGACTTAATGTAACACATACAAAGAAATAAGCAGAACACAATTGTGGTTTGTACTTGGCAAGTTAAGAAGAGGAAAGGGCAATGGGGAGTGGGTTAAGGACTAATTTTAGGTGGTCTCAAGAAAACCTCACTGAGAATTATGAGTTTTTAGTAATTTCCTGATGGAGAGCAAGGTATAAACACAAGATATAAATTTAATTTGTTGTAGCATTAAAATGTTGAAATATCCTACTAAATTAACTAAGTTTTAAATTTTTCTATTTTAAATTATCATGGGTACATAATAGTATATATTTATGAGGCACATTTATTCATTCACTCCAATAATTGACATATTCTTATCATTACTGTATCTCAACTAACGATTCTAGGCAAATCATCATAATATCCAAGTAAGGACATTACTACTATCTACATTTCAACCTACTCTCAACAATGAAATTGATTAGCTGTTATTATTATTTCTATTTTATAGATTGGAACAGTGAGATCCAGATAACCTTTGTAACTTAACAAAGATGACTCTAGAACTGTGAGTATGAGTTTCAGGTACCTCCTTAATCTCACGTCTCTCCCTGTTCAATGTCCCATCTATTTCGTCACTTTCCCAGCCATAACTCTAGAACTGTCTGCACCTTCAATCCTCCTCACGTTGTAATCTGATTTCCCCCAGGTCAGACCTCTTTCCTGTGATGGTTCTTGTCAAAATCAGTGTTATACCCATGTTCCCACAGCCAATCATCACTTTCCTGATCTCAGCTTATGGAACCCTTAGCAGCTTTCAGCAAAGTTGAAAGCTCCTTCGTGAATACTTTTTAAATTTTTTATTTAGTTGATACTGCATTCATTCCTTCTCTCTCTCTCTCTCTCTCTGGCTTACTTCCTTTTTCCAACCTATAAATGTTAAAATCAGCTGGGCACAGTGGCTCAGGCCTGTAATTCTAGCACTCTGGGAGGCCGAGGTGGATAGATCACTCAAGGTCAGGAGTTTGAAACCAGCCTGAGCAAAAGCAAGACCCTGCCTCTACTAAAAATAGAAAGAAATTAATTGGCCAACTAAAAATACTAAAAAAAAAATTAGCCGGGCATGTTTGGCACATGCCTGTAGTCCCAGCTACTCCAGAGGCTGAGGCAAGGAGGATCACTTGAGCCTAGAAGTTTGAGGTTGCTGTGAGCTAGGCTGATGCCATGACACTCTAGCCCAGGCAACAGAGTGAGAGTCTGTCTCAAAAAAAAAAAGTTAAAACCCCCAGAACTGAGCGTTAAGCCGGCCTTCCCTGCTCCACCCATACTATATGCCGTCATCCTGTCCCATGGCTTTAAACCATGTATGAACAGGGACTTCGAAACCTCCCTGGAACTCTTGGATATTGTGAATAATTTTGCAATGAATATGAAAGTACAAATATCTCTTCAAGATCCTAATATATCTTTGGATAAACATCTAAAAGTAAATATTACTGGATCATGTAACAGCAATATTTTTAATTGACTAGGGAGACTCCAAGCTGTTTCTCACAGAAGCTTGCCATTTAACATTACTGCCAACAGTCTACAAGGGCTCCAGTTTGTCCACATCTTCACTAGCACTTTTTTCTCTTCTGTTTTTGTTTTTGAGTTGTTGTTGTGTATAGGTGTGTGTTTTGTATTGCTGACCCTAACCTATACAGTGGTATCTTACTGTGGTTTTGATTTGTATTAATTTTCCATGGTGATTAGTGATTTTTGAGTATCTAATACACCTTTTGGGGATCTGTATGTTTTCTTTGGAGAAATCTCTATTCAAGTCCTTTATATATTTTTAATTGGGTTACTTGGGGTTCTTTTTGTTGTTGTTATTGAGTTATAGGATTTTCTTATATATTTTTGAGTTATTAACTCATTATCATATACATGGTTTGCAAATATTTTGTCCTATTCTTTTGGTGGCCTTTTAACTCTGTTGGTTGTTTCATTTCTGTCCAAAGCTTTTCTAGTCTGATGTAGTCCCACTAGTCTATTTTTATATTTGTTGTTTGTGCTTTTGGTGTCACATGCAAGAAATAATTGCTAAGACCAAAATCAAGATGCTCCCTGTGTTTTACAATTTCAGGTTTATCTTTTAAGTTAATAAACTTAATTGATATTGACTTGATTTTTATATATGATATAAAAGAAGATTCCAACTTCATAGCTTTGGCTATTCAGGCTTCATTATAGTTTCACATAAATTTTAGAATGTTTTTCTATTCCTGTAAAACATGCCATTGGTAAATTAATAAGGATTACCTTGAGTCTCTAGGTTATATTATGTGGTATAGACAATTTAGTGATATTAGTCTTCCAATTCATGAAAAAGGGATATTTTTTCATTTATTTGTGTTTTCTTTGATTTATTCCAGGAATTTCTTTGTACTTTTCAGTACATTACCTCCTTAGTTAAGTATATTCTTAAGGAATCATTATTTTTGATGTTATATCATTTAATATAAATATGTATACTTTTTCCTCTAGCATTTCCACATTCTGCTTTTGCTTTGTATTCTCATTTTATTAGTTAACATGCACTATATCCTTCATATTTCATAAGAACTAGTGCTTGTAGGCAGAACCTTGATTATATTTACCTTAAATTTTGAATGAAAAATATAACAGGACACACAAAAAAAGGGAAAGATATTCCATCCTCATGGATTAGAAAAATCAATCTTGTTAAAATGTATATACTACCCACAGCAATCTACAGATTCAATGCAATCTCCATCAAAATGTCAATGACATTCTTCACAAAAATAGAAAAAATAATCCTAAAATTATGTGGAACCACAGCCAGAATAGACAAAGCCATCCTGAGCAAAAGGAACAAAACTGAAGGAATCACATCCCTGACTTCAAATTATACCACAGAGTGGAAGTAATCAAAACAGCATGGTATTGGTATAAAAACAGGTACATAGACCTATGGAACAGAACACCAAACCCAGAAATAAATCCACACATCTATAGTAAACTTATCTTTGGTGAAAGTGCCAAGAACATACAGTGGAAAAAGGACTGTCTCTTTAGTAAATGGTGCTGGAAAATCTGGATATCCATATGCAGAAGAATGAAACTAGAGTCTTATCTCTTGCCATATATAAAAATCAAATCAAAATGGATTAAAGACTTGTATCTAAGACCTGAAATTATGAAACTACTGAAAGAAAACATAGTGAAATGCTTCAGGACATTGGTTTAGGCAAGGACTTCTTGAATAATACCCCCAAAGCACAGGCAACCAAAGCAAAATTGGACTAATGGGATCACATCAAGCTATAAAGCAATAAATAAGGCAAACAGACAACCCATAGAATGGGAGAAAATATTTGCAAACTATAAAAAATTAATCTGACAAGAAATTAATAACTAGAATATATAAGGAGCTCCAACAACTCAATATGAAAAATCAAATAATCCTATTAAAAATGGGCAAATGATCTGAATAGACATTTCTCAAAAGAAGATATACAGATGGCCAATGAGTATATGAAAAAATGCTCAATACCATTAGTCAGCAGAGAAATGCAAATCAAAACTACAATGAGGTATCACCTCACCCAAATTAAAATGGCTTTTTATCAAAAAGTCAATAACGAATGCTGGTGAGGACATCAAGAAAGGTCATACACTCATACACTGTTGGTGTGAATGTAAATTAGTGCAACCACTATGGAAAACAGTATGGAGGTTCCTCAAAAAACTAAAAATAGCACTATTATATGACCCAGAAACCCCACTGCTAGGTATAAAATCCAAAAGAACAGAATTCAGTATATAGAAAAGATATTTATACTCCCATGTTTATTGCACCACTATTCACAATAGCCAAGATATGAAATCAACCTAAGTGTCCGTCAATGAATGAATGTATAAAGAAATTGTAGTACATATAAGCAATGGAATACTATATGGCCACAAAAAAAGAATAAAATCCTGTCATTTGCAAAAACATGGATGGAACTGGAGAACATTATGTTAAGTGAAATAAGCCAAGCACAGAAAGACAAAATCTCACATATTCTCACTCATATGTGGGAGTTAAATATTAAAAACAATTGATCTCATGGAGATAGAGAATACAATGATGGCTACCAAAGGCTGGGAAGACTAGTGAGGAAAAGATGATAAAGTGGGGATGGTTAATGGGTGCAAAAGTATAGTTAGATAGTTAGATAGAATGAACAATATTTCATAGTATAACAGATTGACTATAATCAACAAGAAGTTAGGTTATACTTTAAAATAACTAAAAGAGTGGAATTAGAATGTTCCTAACACAAAGAAATGATAAATGCCTGAGGTACCCCAATTACCCTGATTTGATTAATAACCATTGTATGCCTCTATCAAAATATCATATGCAATACATATAAATATATATAAAATATACAAGTATTATGTATACATAATAATTAAATTTTTCCACATAAATTGATTTATTCTTCACAACATATAGCAAAACAAAGTTCCAACTAAAAATAAAACTATATGGCAAAAAAGTACAATATTTGATAAGGTTAATCCTAGAAGTTTATACTGGGATTTTTTAGGTTTGTGGGGATGAACAACCCTCCCGACCACCACTGAGAGTTCCCTATTCTGATATTTTTACTCATGCCCCTCCCCTATTACTCGATCTAAAAGTAGATGACATGCTTTCCCTGATTTCTTCTTTGAGAAACTCAAAATAAAGAAGGTCTATCTGTACATGATCCTCAAATGATTATTCAGAGACACTTCAGACCCCACCCAGAAGATGGCAGATGAGAAACACCACCAGACAGAGTATCTCTGCAGAAAAGAGAGATTCTAGCAGAAATTAGAAGAAAGAAGCAAGAAGACGAGCCTACATCGGATGAGGGTCAGCAGGAGGAGGACCTGAGACCACGGGAGACTCCACGGGAGGAGGTCGTGGAGGAGAACTGGAGGCTGGGACCCCCAGAGCAGCCTGGAGACCAGCGGGAAGGGGAGGTGGATCTGCCGTTTCCCCTCCCCTGCATCCCGGACTGCTGGTGGCTCCCCAGCAAGCGGAGGGACCTGCGGACACCAGCCCAGCGACAACCGCCACCAGTGAGCGGGAAGCCAGTAGCGGACGGCACCAGGCTCCCAACTCCCTCGGGCACCTCCGTGTGCACAGACCCGAGCCGCGCGGCAGACGCCATATTGCCTCCTCCTCCCCTCCCCCACCCTACCCGCAGCTGCCCAGAGAGACAGACAATATAGCCACCAGCCAGAGGCACCTCCAGGGAACGGGACCTTCCCTTTTGGGGCCCCACAGCTGACTAAGGGGAACTCAGACTGTGAGCTCTCTGCCCGCCAGCCCTCCCAGGTGCTGCTGGCACGGTGATCCCAGGAGAACGGGGCAGAGCCTGAGGTTGAGAGACATAGACCCAGCTTGGGCTCCCTGTGGGTGAATTGGGACAGGCACTTGTCTCCCTGGTGGGGACAAAGTTTGAACTCTGGGACCCAGAGGTCAGACCTGCAGACCACATCCCGTGCACCGAGGCCTCGCATTGCCCGGGGCACAGAAGGGATATACATGAACAGCCTGCTGAGGTGTGTGTGCCTTCAGGGGCAGATCAGCGTCCTAGAGGGCAACCCTCCCCCCCAAAGG